>JAGFPH010027522.1:0-10000 GCA_018207615.1 Philaenus spumarius | reverse complement strand
GACCTAAGTTTATAGGAACTTTTTTCATTATTTTCACCAGTAGAACACGTCCTGCAATTCTTTCCGTTTCTTCCTGATACACCCTGTATAAGTTACGTTTAGGTTTTTAAAAAACAATTAATATCCATTTAACTATTGATTAAAACCTTTTATTTTATTATAAACCATTTAATATGCAGTTAAACTATTTATAACAAAATTTACGTACAATCTAATATGCATTTAGGTGTGTACGGAGTGAGCTTCTAACTACGACTGCCTGACAAAGGTTCAGCTCCTCTCCAAGTTACTTATGCTTACTTTGATTTTGCTAAACTTATGCTAACATCATTAATATTTATTACAAGCTATACAATATTCCTTAACGTAACTCCTCCATCCCTAAAGAGAACTTCGGGGGTAGGTTGAGACATCTGGGTAGGGTGATGTATCAACTCCCTTGAAGTCGATATCATACCTTTATAATAGCTATATGCCATGTATATTATCACTAGTACCATGATACTATACAAGACCATAGTCCATATGTTTAAATCAGATGTTAGCTCAATAGCCTTGTTTATCCTTGAAATATTGTGTAATTCAATTTCGTCTAAGTCCAGTCTCTGCAGTTTGATAGAGAAATCTGGCTGTTGGTCTGCCTGTAACTTAAAGTCTGTAGCATCCAGAATCTTTGGATGCCCTGTATTAATATTTGTTGAATGTATAAGTACATGATTATTATATTCAATAAATTCATCATTATTGTTTATGTGTAATAGATAAATACCATACATAGACATTTCAGTAGTGTCTTTTACATTAATTAATTTAATTGTTTCTTTTTTAGGAAATATTAATAAATATTGTTCAATTTCAGGAATCCAGTTAACAATATTTTCTTCTATTCCTAAATTTACATAGTTACATTTATTTGGGGTACCAAAGTTTATAATTGAATGTTCACATGTAAGGTCCTGATGAGTAATTTGGGTGAATGAGCTTATTTGGGCATTGTGAATTCTGTCATTACACCTATGATCTAATCCTAACATTATTGTTTCACCTGACATTGTCTTATGAACTAATACTTGTTTTACGACAGGAATTATTATCATATAATTCGATTCATACCAAGTAGGTACAGAGTTTAGTTTATACAAAGTGTATTCTATTGGTTCAACAATTGGTAGATTAATAAAGTATATTATTTCCTTAGAACTAATTTTACAATTTATCTCCAATAAACTTTCAATTTCCCAAATATTCTCTATTTTAAGATCTATTGGTAATCTTCCTTTATAATAAGATTTTATCTTATTTATTTCCTCAAACAATTCGTGTGCAGATATTACACTTGGTGCAAAGTGCCTAATTTACAAAAAGTTAAAGAATTTTCAATATCTTGTGCAAATTGTAGCATAACATTATACACAATATTTAATTGATTTAGAATATTTCTAAATTGTTAAATTTTTATTTCATCACTGACTTTTTCATGTACAATAAACAATCTGTCGTGTAATTCATCAAAATTATTTTCAATGGTTTTCATTGTTTTATTAAATTCTTCTATAATTTTTACATTAATAGAATACTGAGAGTCAAATTGATTTATCATATTATTTTGATTATTCTTTAAGTCTTCTATCATTTTTTCATATTTTTCTCCATTATAAGAGTCTAAGTTTCCTGTAATAAATTTTACAACTGATCCTAAACCATTAATAAGACCTCTTTTTGTTCTTGGTTTTTTAAGCATAATAATTTCTAATTTTTCTTTTAGTACATCATTTGTGTGATTAATATACTTAAAATAATTCATCATATCTCTAATCTTATCACTATTTTCTGTTGTAAACTCTACTTTTGTATATATACTTGCATTACAATGCTGGCAATTTAAATCAAAAAACATTAACACTTCATTATACTGTAATAATTATCAATCTTATCTAACTGAATAATAAAGTTTTCTAAATTATAGTTATGGACAAAGGTATGGTAGGATGTTTTAAGTCTTGCTGGACCAAGTTCAATCGGGATTACTCCTATGTTATTAGTGATATTCCTAATTTCAACTCCATTTATTGTAGTTACTCTGAGCAATGCGATGTACCTAGAACAGGAGAGGTTTTTGAATTATTAAAGGGTTTTCCTTTCTTCCTAGGTCTCTTGATGTTTGACAGGTGTATTTTCTTTTTTGTATTAAAATGCCTAGCCTTAATTTTCGCAGTTTTCCTTTCTGGGTTAACTGAAATAACTTCTTCTTTGTTGTATTTATTTTTTGTTTTACTCTGTTTTTGTAAGTTTTTTACGTAAACTTCTTGAGGAATTTCTGGAAGTGGTTCTTTATTTACATTTCTTTTATTTTGAATATTTTCTTTGATTTTATGACTTACTTCCCTTATATGTTCATACAACTTTTTAGTTTTTTCTTTGTGTGAATTTATAAAATCATTAATGATCTTGTTTTCCAAATTTATGTCAAAAATCGAGTTTACCTTTATATGTCCAAATAATATTTCTACAGGTGTTAATTTTGTAACAGAATGAATTGTATTGTTATATGCTATGACGGTATACTTCATTTTCTTTGTAATGGTATCATTTTTAAATTCTGGTTGATTATTTAAAAGTCTAATGTGTTCAACTAGAGTAGAATGGACCCGTTCACATAGTCCAATAGAGGCTGGGTGTTGCGTGCTTATGAAGTGAATTTTTATCTAGTGTGAATCCATTAGCTCTTTAATAACTTTATTAATAAACTCAGTTCCGTTATCAGAGATGATAACTTCTGGAATGCCGTAGCTAGTGAAATAGTCAATTAGCTTGTCACATATCTCTGTCGCATGCTGACTTACAAGTCGATACATTTGCAAGTGTCTTGAAAATGAGTCTATCGCTGTCATGAACTTTGCCTTATCAAAATATGTCACAGTGTCAATTGATAATGATTCCATTGGTCTTGATGGAGTAGGTGTAAGAGTTAATTCTGTTTTCAATGGGACCCTTTCATATTTAGATTGCAAATAAACGTCACAGTTGTCTATAACTTCCTGTACGCTATCTTTAATGTTAGGCCAATAATATTTACGTTTTATTTGACTACAAGTTTCTGTAATATCTCTATCATTAGTTTTACTAACATGATAATTGTTTATGACTTCTTGTCTTTCGTCAGGGTCAATTACATCTAATAATTTCACATTATTTTTTACTAAATTCAATTGAGAATTCCTAAAGTTTCTTGATACACATGCAGCGAATTTTTCATAAAAATCATTTTCAAAGTATAAATTATATTTTACATTAGGTACTAAGTATTCCTTAACAAAGTTAATTACATCTTGTTCCATGTTATTTTCCGAAATTTCAACTAATAGTTTCATTTTTAATGTTCCAAAGAATTTTTGAATTATTACTTTTTTTGGTTGAAATTTAACTAATGAAAGTATGATTTGATTTTTTCCATAGTTTACTGGTTCTTCTGATATAGGAATTTCCACTTGCGTGTTTCCTTCGTAATTAGAGTGAATGGTCTGGTCCGTGTCTTCTTCTTCGTCCAGATTTACCACCATTTATGCTAAATCATCGAATTCCGGGAAATATGATTCAATTAATTCATTACTCGGTCTTTCTAAAGCTGGGTCAATTTCTTTACCATTATTTGCTATTTTATTTTGAGTTACATTTAATTGAATTCTGGAAAGTGCGTCTGCATTTTGGTTTGTCTTTCCTTTTTTATATTTAATTTCATAATCGAATTCTTCTAATTTTAGTCTCCATCCTTAATAATTTAGAATTTGGTTCTTTTACGGAAAATAGCCATTGTAGCGGTTTGTGATCGGTGTATATTTTAAACTTCCTTCCAAACAAATAGGGTCTAAAATATTTGGTTGCCCATACAATTGCTAGTAATTCTTTTTCAATTGTTGAATAATTAATTTCACTACCGTTTAGAGTTCTGCTGGCGTAAGCAATTGGTAAATCAGCTCCTTTCTTTTCTTGACTTAATATGGCTGCGATTGCAATGTTACTTGCGTCTGTTGTCAATATAAATTATTTTTCAAAATCGGGGTATTGTAATATCGGCTCATTACATAGCACATTTTTACACTGTTCGAAACAATCAATATACTCTTGCTTAGTTATATCTATTTTTGCATATTTCTTTAAACATTTAGTAAAAGGTTTTGTAATATTTGCGAAATCCTTTATACATCTATACTATTATATAAAAATCTAATGGTGCCTGTCTGTGTGTGTGTGTGTATGTGTGTGTGTATGTATGTTACTCAATCACGTAAAAACTACTGGATTTATTGAGCTGAAATTTTTCATGGATATTTTTAGGTTCCCAGATTAAAAAATGAGCATATTTTTATTTAGAAATTCCATCAGGGTACCGCCAAACTGGCTTTGAAAACTTCTTTAACCTTCAATTTTATCTATAAAAATATCAGCTGTTTGTATAAAAAGTTTAGCAACATGTCGTTTGTTTATATTCATTACCATAGCAACCAAATTAACCAAATTTATAATTCTATACTATTAAACGAGGGAGTTCTGTATTTATCCAAATTTCAAAACGGCTTTAACGAATTTCACGAAAATTTGCACAAAGGAGTTGTTTGACGCCAGGAATTTAATGCCCTAGGTCTTATATCTGTAAACATTCGCTTATTGACTCTTTTTGACATTTAATTTCAGTAATAATTACAGTGAAGCCTATGGGAGAAGAAGAAATAATTTCATTTGAACATCATTATTTACCATCTAATATTTATTGGTGTTATTATTAATCCTACACCTTTATTATAAAGTAAAGATAACATGATTATGTGAATAGACGGTTCCAACGGGGTTGGCGTGCAGAGCACGGGTACAGCAGCTAGTTTTCTATAATATCCTACAAGTCCTAGAAATCCTTTTATTTGTTTAGTTGTTTTTGGTATAGGGTAATTTTTTATAACTTTTATTTTGTCTGGGTTTGGTTTAACTCCTTCTGGTGTAACGATATGTCCTAGGTATGCTACTTCTTTTCGTAAAAACTCTTTTTTATCCAATTGTACTTTAAAGTTTGCTTTTCTTATCTATCAAAAACTTGTTTTAATCGATTTATGTGTTCTTGTAAGCTTGTTGAGTATATAATTAAATCATCCAAATAGACTTGGCAAATTTCATCTTGTATTCCTCGCAAAATATTATTCATTATTCTTTGAAATAATGGTGGACTATTTTTTAATCCGAATGGCTTTCTCAAAAACTCAAAATGTCCATGTTCTGTGGAAAAGTTGTTTTTTCAATACTACCTGTATCCATTTTTACTTGGTGAAAACCTGATGCTAAATCTAGTGTTGTAAAATATTGTGATCTTCCTAATTTATCCATAATATCTGTAATATTTGGCAAAAGAAATCTATCGTCTATTGTTTTTGAGTTTAATCCTCTAAAATCAATAACTAAACGAAGTTTTTGTTTTCCTGAAGCGTCAGCTTTCTTAGGTACTATCCAAATTGGGCTGTTCCAAGGGGATTTTGAAGGTTGAATTATTTTTTGTTTTAACATATCTTCAATTTGATTATTTACTTCCTTTTTATAAATTTCTGGATATCTATAATTTTTTGTATAAACTGGAATTTCGTCAGTTGTTCTAATTACGTGTTTTATTTGATTTGTAAAAGTTAAATCATTTCCTTCAATATGAAAGATAATATCTGAATATTCTTTTATTAATTTTAATATTTCGTGTTTTTCTTCCGAATTCATATGTTCTGTCCTAATTTTACTCATATCCAATGTATTCTTCTTATAATTTATTGAATTAAAATTTGCATTAATTTCCTTGTTACAATTATTATTAGTGTATGTGTCGAAAATTTTAAAGTCATTTAAAGATTCAATTTCTAATGGTTTTGGTGTAATTTTCATGTCTTCCATTGAATTGTTAATTATGGGACAAAAAGCTTCACCGTTTTCAATATCTACTATACACTGAGGTATTTCCAATCCTTTAGAATATGTGTATGGAATTATTCCCTGTCCATTTTGAATATTTTTTATTTTAATCCTAACTACTTGTTTACTTCTTGCTTGTATTACGTAACTGTTTACGTTTTTGTCAACATTAGGTTTAATATTAGACTTAGGTTTAAGTTTTTGTTTACATTCTGTTTCTTCTGTGTTGAAGTAAATTATACGTATTTCTTTATCTGGTGTTTTTAATCTATTATTTATAAAGTCCAAACTTAATTTTAAATCTTTCATGTTGTCTAATCCTAATAATAAGTCAAAATCTTTATGGAAATTAAATAGATAGAATTTCGTTTCTTTCTTTCCTAGTAAAGGTAATTTACAGCTATATTTTTCTCTTGAGGCACCATGTGCCGTTGATACTTCAAATGGTTCTTGTTTCAATGTGTTTTTATACATTTCAAAAGCTAAGTTTTTTTTTATAAATGATTTTGTACTTCCTGTATCAATTAATATTTTAAAATTAGTTTTGGGGTCAAAAATATATGGTAATTCATTATTTTCATTATGAATGTTCATTATTTTGAATTTATTCCGAGGCTGGTAGCTCCTAAAAAATAATCTTTTTCCTCAACTACATTGTCTCCGTCATCTAAACTTAATGTGTTAAATTGTTCCTGTAAAGGTTCGTTAGTTTCAAGATCTTCTACGAAATTTTCGTCACTTTGGTCAAAATTTTGAAAACAATCTTCTGACGTGTTTTCTGTCGATTTCCCTGTTAATTGGTACATTCTAGTGTTCCTAACAGTATTATCCGTCTGTCTTGTCGAAATACTCATTGGTGTAGGCTTTTATTGTCTCTGATTTTGTTGGTAATTCATATTAGGTTTTTGCTGTTGATTCGCGTAAAACTGTGGTTTTGGTTGAAGTTGTTGGTACGGTTTATTTAAATATGGATTTTGGGTATTTTGGTAAGGTGGTTGTTTAGGTGGGAAAGTCTTTTGTTGATTAGGCTTTTGTATTTGATTAGGTTTGCTTATCATAGGTCTGTTATTTTGATATAACTTATTATTTTTAAACTGAAAATCATTTGTCAACATATTTAATGCTTCCTCTAAGTTAGTTGGATTTTTAGTACGCATAAGAGATCCTAACGGTTCTTGTAAACCTCTTAGTAAAACTCTTAGTGCTAACACATATGTGCATAAAACATCTACAGCTGAAGGCTCCTTATTCATAAAAAATGCAAATTGTAAATTTAATAGTTTTTGAATACGTTCATAGAATTTGAATGGGGATTCGGTATAGTCTTGTTTTAATTCTGACATTTCCAAATTTAATGTAAAGCAATCTCTTTTATCAAGGTAGCTTGTCAATAATGTTTTCCTAACATCTACCCATGAATAAGTATTTGAACTTACAACTACATCTAAAGCTTGACCTTTTAGTTTTGCTAATATTGAAGAAAACAAATATTCATTCTGAAAATCTTCTGGATTTTCGGATACATAAAACTTTGCAACTACTTTATTGCATATAGAAACAAATCGACTAAGCATAGCAGCATCTCCGCTATACTCGGGGATCATATCTAAATATTCTTTCTTAAGTGTTGGGGTTGCCATTGTTTTTCTTATTAAATAATATTTGAATAATTAATTAAAAGATTATTTATTTTTGATTAATTAAATATTAATGTCTAATATTTATAGCTATTAATAATTGATTTTACTTACAGAATCCACAAATATAAGCTCATTCTTTTGTTTGGGGAAAACTGTAATCACTTTCACTTTTTCGTGGAGTGTTGTGTTGCTTTTTCTTCTTCCGTTGTTTGGTGGCGAGATGCCCTCCATTGGTGTGATGGCGAGATGCCCTCCTCTTGAACTTGCTGGTACGATCTCCGCTCGAACTAGAAGTTCCGTTGTTTGGTTGCAGTATCTCGAATACTCATGTGCACTGAAATTCAAGACGTCCGCTTCTTCGGTTAACAGTTGAAACTGAGAAATTAGAGTTGTTTTCTAATTCCCGAATTGTTGTGGTCCTACCGACTGCGCCAGTTACGTTTCGTTTCCGAACGTTTAGGTTTTTAAAAAACAATTAATATCCATTTAACTATTGATTAAAACCTTTTATTTTATTATAAACCATTTAATATGCAGTTAAACTATTTATAACAAAATTTACGTACAATCTAATATGCATTTAGGTGTGTACGGAGTGAACTTCTAACTACGACTGCCTGACAAAGGTTCAGCTCCTCTCCAAGTTACTTATGCTTACTTTGATTTTGCTAAACTTATGCTAACATCATTAATATTTATTACAAGCTATACAATATTCCTTAACGTAACTTATATATATATATATATATATATATATATATATGAATTTTAATGACACCCAAAAACGTGTTCTGGGGACCATGATCGGTGCTCATTTGCTTCTCCCGACCTTTGGTCTCACCATAAGGGCCACTGCAATAGCACATTTTTCCTATGGAAATTCGCTAATAAAGAAACACTACGAAGTCATAGCTTTTTCGTAGTTAAATTTTTGATACAAACTTTTTATATGTTTAATATATATAAAATAAAAAAAGTAAAAACGAAAGAAACTTTTAACAATGTAAATCATGTAATTTCGTAATAGTCAAAGTCCAAATTGTCTTGAATCTAATAAGTTGTTTCGGGTCAAACCATTGTAATAAAAATGGTAATTGCAACGAATTTGGAAACAAACAACAGTAATAATATCGCATCAAAACAAGCTGGTAAGTTTAGACGTTTTAATGAAAATTAAATAGAAGGTATTAATGTTAACACAGTCGCAGTAGAAGTTAATGCTTTTAAAATTTCCCTAAATAAAATATATATAATTTATAAACTATACTAATATTATAAAGAGGTAAAGTTTGTTTGTATGTTTGTTTGTTTTTATGTAGGGGATAATCTTTGGAACTACTAAACCGATTGAAAAAATAGTTTTACTAATAAAAAGCTACACTATCCCTGAGTAACATAGGCTACAATTCATTTCGATAAAAAACATCCTACTAATATTATAAATGTGAAAGTTTGTAAGTTTGTTTGTTTGTTTGTTTGTTTGTTTGTTTGTTTGTTTGTTTGACTGACAATCACGCAAAAAGTACTTGATGGATTTGAACGAAATTTGGCACACATATAGATCATGACCTGGAATGAAACATAGGCTATAAATAATTTTGATTTAAGGGTTGAAACAACCCCTAAAACAATAAATATTTATTATTATACATCCATTAAGACTAGAAAGCTGGAATTTGGTAGATTGATTTCTTACAAGGTACATATAAAATGTAAACTATATTTGCATTTTACACTGTGCTGCTAAGGGGTGAAATTGTAATAACAACCCCTAAAACAATACAAATTAATTATTATACTTCCCATAAAGCTAGAGAGCTGGAAATTGGTACATTCATTTCTTACAAGATATATATAAAAAGTAAACCATATTTGTATTTTTCAGTGTGCTGCTAAGGGGTGAAAATGTAACAACAACCCCTAAAACAATACAAAATAATTATTATACTTTCCATAAAGATTGAGAACTGGAAATTGGTACATTTATTTCTTACAAGACATTTATAAAATGTAAACCATATTTCCTTTTATTCACGTGTTTCTTAGGGGCGAAAATGAGATAACAACCCTTAATACAATACAAATTAATTATTATACTTCCCATAAAGCTAGATAGCTGGTAATTTGTAAATTTATTTCTTACAAGGTACATATAAAATGTATACTATATTTGCATTTTACACTGTTCTGCTAAGGGGTGAAATTGTAATAGCAACCCCTAAAACAATACAAATTAATTTTTACACTTCCCATAAAGCTAGAGAGCTGGAAATTGGTAAATTCATTTCTTACAAGATATATATAAAAAGTAAACCATATTTGTATTTTTCAGTGTGCTGCTAAGGGGTGAAAATGTAACAACAACCCCTAAAACAATACGAAATAATTATTATACTTCCCATAAAGCTAGAGAGCTGGAA
>JAGFPH010027521.1:0-10000 GCA_018207615.1 Philaenus spumarius | reverse complement strand
CTCGCAACAGTGGCGAAAAATTAAAGTATTAGTGACATGTGTATTGAAATTTACAGAAATTAATTAAATTATTTGGAATATTTGTTTAAAAATTTAGGTGCTTACAATAATTGTTGTAACATAATAATGTGTCAGCATCTGGTTTGATTTAAGGAGGGTGCATTATTTACAATACACAATGCATTGGGTGCTTCGCACGCCAACTCCCGTATGTAACCCCAACTGTGACTTTATAATTGTACTAAAGTAGGAGAAAGGATAGTACATTAAAGTATTGAGTAATACAAATTATTATTATTAGCTAAAGAGGAAACTATTCAATAGATTTCGAACAAATTTTTACCAAACATGTCAATTAGGCCTTTATAGACGTACGAAAAAAGGTTTTGACAAATTTTGAAAAAACAACCCTCTTTTCAACCAAAAAACTCCCAAAAATCTGAAATTATTATTTGCTAAACGATAGTTTTTTGAAAGATGTTGTTTTTTACATATGGTAGGGTACAAAGGGCTACAAAAAAAGCAAATTTTATCAAAATCGTTAGAGCGGTTTTTTATATAAAAATAATAACTGATTTTTTATGGGTGTTTTGGCCTAAGAGAGGGTTGTTTTTCAAAATTGTTCAAAATGTTTTTCGTGCATCTATCCACACAGGCCTAATTGACATGTTTAGTGCAAATTTGTTCGAAATCGATCGAATAGTTTTCTCTCTAGCTTTGTATACATACAGACATACAGACTGACAGACATTTTGTAAAAAACACTTTTTTATACTCAGGTTTTCCCAAAACGGATATTTCTACAAACATCTCAACATCGCTTTTTTTGCGATCACTATACTTTCTCTACACTATTGTAAAAGATAAAATCTGAAATATGATTTGCCCTGCATAACTACACCTAAAATAGTTTTTGGAATACATAGTTTAATTCAACATTGTGGTACCATAATAGATATGGTTTTTGCGGTTTCAGCTTACGTGGATAAACATCTGTCGTGGCGTCAGGAAAGGGATATTCTCTTGTTTTAATCATTGCTATAACTCATATAGTTTCTGAGATAAAGCAATTAGAAGCTAAAACTTCCAGTTTGTAATACAAGTAATATATTATGTATAGCGTTTCATAGAACAATACAGATCGAGTTGGAGAAGAGACAAGAAATTAAGTACAGGAGTTAACAGCTCACGTTTCTGAATGAAAACAACGATCACCTGTGATTTTCATGGACATTTCAAAACCGTACTCTATTGTTCCAGTACGTTTTAGCCTAGGAATTTTATTACAAAACTGTTTAAATATTTTACATAAACCCCTTTATTTATTTGACAGTTTAGACAGTACGTTTAGATTAAGGAATCGAGCTTAAAATGTTTTACTAATGGAGTTGTAAACAAAAAAATACTTAAAAACAAAGAATGCATGAATAAACTGCGTTGAAATTAGTATTGGTCTAGTATCAACGCAGTTTAGAATTCGAATGTCTAGACATTTTTTAATCCTACTTTTTTAATGGGTTGTACTACAAATCTTGGAAAATTTACGAAATTTCTTTTTACATAAATTTTTATTTTTCCTTTCATAATTAAATATTAATATTTTTTTTACATCTTTGTTTGATTTTTTCGTCATTTATCTTTCTTCAATTATAATGTTATTAGTTACTTTTGAAACGATATAACTTAATACTGTATTTGATTCTGTATATTCACTTTCAATGCAAATTTTACAATTCAATCATTTACCGGTTAAATTCTATATATATAAAAGCGAAATACCACTCACTCACTCACCGACTCACTCATCACGATTTCTCAAAAACTACCCAACGGATTGAAATTAAATTTGGTATGTAGCTTCCTCTAGGGCCATAGGTGCTTACTAAAAAAGGGTTAAAAAAATTGGAAATTTTAGGGGGGTTTGGGAGGTTAAAATTACTAAATCACGATTTGTCCAAAATTACCGAACAGATTGGAATGAAATTTAGTATGTAGCTTCCTCTAGCGCCATATACGCTCGCTAAGAAAGGGTTTCAAAAAATTCGAAATTTTAGGGGGGTTGGGGGGGGGATCAAAGTTATTAAATCACGATTTCTTTAAAACTACCAAACGTATTGGAATGAAATTTGGTATGTAGCTTCCTCTAGGGCCATAGGTACTCACTAAGAAAGGGTATGAAAAATTTCGATAATTTAGAAGGGGTTTGGGGGATCAAAGTTACTAAAATCATAATTTCATATCTTTTATTATTATGACAATAGTGCTTTTATTATTTAAGATCTATATATATAAAAGCCAAATACCACTCACTGACTGAACACTTAAAAAGAATACAATTACGTTAAAAAGACTGAAAATACCAACCACCACGGGCAACGCCGTACGGGTCAGCTAGTGAAATATATTTAACAAAAACTTGTTATTTTAAAATATAATTGTTGCTATAAGTAAAATAAAATAGTTGCACCTCTTATATTGCAAGCACGCCGCTGTACCGATACTCCAGTGGTATAATACAAATACGGGTTTTGCTAAACTAGAGGGCTTCGCTACATAACTCCCGCAGTGACTCGAGTCTAAGCAAATGCAAAATAAAAATTAAATTTAAAAGCCAGTAAGTCATCTTTGTCAAGTTGTGTTTTATTAGTTACAAACTGTAGTAACAATGATTATTTACATCAACTGATATGTTACACAGTTTAATGCCACCACATTTGTCAAGTTGTGTTTGACATAAACTCTATGAATACGTTTAATGACAGTGTGATATATTGGCTAGGCATAATATGTCATTCAGTATACAAACACATGTCATGGGCAAGTAACCCTTCATCCTTCCGTCCTTCTTGTATAAAAGTACCGAATGTAACTCCGATTACTGAATTAACCACATGTAAACTGTTTTATAATAGCAGCAATAAATTCTATCAGGATTGTAAGGCACGTGATATAGTTTATTTCCGTTAAGTAGAATAATAATCTGTAATGCCTTGTGTGGTCTTATGAATTTCATTCGTTGACGCTTTTAGGTCCATTTTATAAGACTACTGTAGTATTCCGTATGGTACTTAATAATAAAAGAGTAGTTGAAGAAGATGGATGATCTCCGAAATGCGCATTGGAAAATAATTTGTAAGATATCGCAACGATTGGCTGAAGATTGTACTCGACTTGATTGTTTAAATAATGACAGTCTATTTTATTACCAATAAAAGCGGTAACAAATAGTAAGTCGCATGTGCAAGGTCGTGTAAAACAACTTTAATAATTTTAAAGACATAATATTTATATTGAGCAGCTGTCAACAATAACTCCCAATTCAGTCATGTAACAGCTGATTTCACTCTTCATCTGTAATACTTTAATAAAACAAAGCCTACATGATTATACTTTATGTTTATGTTTACAAGTTTATAAGTTTAGTGAATACATACTTCTTATAATGTTGGATGTTGGTTGTTTTTGTAAATGAGTTGTAGACTAAAATGTTATATAATTTTTTTGATGGTAGAAATCGTTGAAATCGTAGAAATCGTTGTATTTATGCTCTTTTATTTTTGTCAGCCTAAAAATCCACTTAGGTCTACAAACATAACACTTAATCGTACACTATCATTATCTTGGGATATTGGTATGAATTACTGCTATTTTAATAGAATCATACAAGTTTGAGCTTCTGTTAATTTACAAATCTAGACCTAGTGCTGATGAAAATTTAATTTAATTTAAAAATGACAAATAAAAAAGTTTATCCTAAATAACTGTATTTAAAATAGTTAAGGTTAAAATCATCAAATGCGTAGGTCTATGACTAAAATGTTTGTTCGTTTTTGTTTTCCAAAATATATTTCAGTTCTTTAAATAAAATGTTTAATTTTATAGGCTCTGTATATTTACCATTACAAGTTATGTTTTTTGCCATTCCGACTATTGTTTTAAATTAATATAATAATAAAATACTGCATCGGTGTGAAAAAGGAAAATTACTAAATGCGTTGGAACAGTACAAAATTTACAAAATGTTTAAAACCACACCTAACCTGATACTCAATGAGAAATTAGGTTTTGATTCTAATGTATTGTTCGACACAGTAATATCTGAAACAGACAAAGAAGACTCCAACTAGGTCCCCCCCTCCAATTCCTTAACCGATAACAAGATTACATATCACTAGAACAGATTAGTACAGTGCGAGACAGTAGGCCTACCGGACACGCGATCCTTTTTTAATATATGACTTAATGTGTGTGTTATTGTAATTGTTTGTGAAACTATGTGTTTAAGTGTTTATATTCATTGACAACGGAGATATTCCTCCCTAGAACTTGAAAATGGCTGAATAGCCGAAACGGCCGTCGTGTAAATAACGACGTATGACTATTGGTGACGGTAAGTTATTATTATACGGTATTAATATTTACCATGTTGAAAATTCCTATACACGGTAGGTTAGCACGTACACAGTTAGATATAGTTTGTTGGTGGAAGAATAAGTAGTTTATTCTTATACCGGGTGTCCCACGAAGAGGTCCCTATTTTTTAATTAATATATTAGATGCACCGAACACTCTACAAACCTGAAACTCAACAGTCCTAACATACACATATGTAAAAGAAAAACACCTGAGTATCAGTTAATTTTGACACATTAGGACAAAATGGCGGGATATCAAAGAAATAGTACCTTTTCGTTAAAATAGTTTTATTTGCTTAAGTGTTACAATATAATTATTGAATTTTAACGATGTTACTAAGCACTAAACAACGTTAGGGAATTAAAGATATAAGTAACTCATAAATAAATTAAATCTATTTGATCCATAAACCTTATTCAAACTGATGTCCATCGATCGCAATACACTGATGACAACGAAATAGAAAACAGTCATACGCTTTGCTGAACAACTCTCGAGGTATCAACAACAGTTCCTCTTCGATCAACCTCATTAGCTCATCGTCTGTCGCAATGTTATGACAATAAACCTTCTCCTTTAAAAAGCCCCACAGAAAAAAGTCACAAACAGTCAAGTCTGGAGACTTTGGGGGCCGGTCCATGAAGCTGCTGCCACGACCTATCCAACGGTTAGGAAGATTTTGGTCCAAAACTGCTTTGGCCACATTAGCATAATGCGGAGGAGCTCCATCCTGTTGGAAAAAAACGTTTTTCATCTCAGGCTGAGAAAGATGAGGAACTATGTGATTGCTTAAAACTGATGCATACCTTTCTCCAGTTATTGTTTGTCGGCATATGTCATACGACAAAACACCATCCTTGGTAACAGCAGCCCAAACTGTTATACCTGTTGATTTTAATTTCTCTTCTTGTAAGATATGTGGATTTTTTGTGTTTTAGTAATGACAATTATGCCTGTTTACAGTTCCTGTTCGATAAAATGTCGCTTCATCTGAAAACACGATTCCTTCATGCCATTTGCTATCTACGTCAGTCTTTTAAATTATTTTCGAACAAAATTCCAATCGTCTGTCAGGATCATCTTCAAGCAGTCCGAGAACTAAATGAGTTTTATAATGTTTGATTTTGTTCTTTTTGGCATACCTTTGGACAGATGACTTCGGTATCCCTGTAGCAGATTCCACCTTTCTTACTGAATTAGGCGTATTTGGAGATTCCTTGAAAGCAGCACCTACGATTTCTTCATTTTCTATGTTGGAGGATCTATGGTATTTTTTTTTTAATGACCCCGTTTCTAGTAGGATAGTCTTCCACTTACGAATAGATTTCCTTGACGGTGGAACTACACCTGGGTACCTTTCCCTAAAACACCTTATTGCTTCATAATCATTTTCAAAGGCAATAGCCCATGAACAACATTTCACTTTTTGCTCAGTTGAAAACGGCATGGTACATAAGACACTTTACAATGCAACTTAATAACAAATGCCAATGTTTATTACCAAATATGTTCATTGTTGTGGATACACGCAGTCAGATGATAGATTTAAAATAGTCTAAACAGCTGTAGCTGTTCCTATTCTAAATAAAAGTAGGTTTACCCTTAAAATACGATTGCTGATTTTGTTGTTTTTTCCGCCATATTGTTTGGATCAGTCAGAATTAACTGATACTCAGGGGTATTTCTTTTAAATATGTGTTAGTCACGACTGTAGAATTTCAAGTCTGTAGCGCGCTCTATACGTCTGTCATATCAATTCAAAAATAGGGACCTCTTCGTGGGACACCTGATATAAAACGAAGTAAACAAAAAACTTTGTGAAAAAAACTATTTATTTTGAACGACATCCAAGTAGGTTTCATCCTAAATTACTGTAGTTGTAGGATGAAGTTATATTTTGAAGTTATATTTTATCTCATGTGTAACAAATCAATCTGCAGATGGTTTTCACTGGGTCTTACTAGTAATAATATATATTTTACATTTAACAAATCGTGTTTAGCAGTAACTGGGTGTTTATTATCTTATATAGTGTAAATAGGTCACACAAAACTAATAAACACTGTAAAATGTTATTGGTTGTTAGCGTAATAAAAATATTGATCGGAAGATAGACGTAACTGTAAATTTAACAATATCAATCATATCTCAAAAACTGATTTCTGATATAAAAAATGTTTTCTATTTGACCACACATAAAATATTGTTAACTGTTTGTATAGCTTGGTTTGAATTCCAAGCACCAAGTGAGGATTGAATGTTAGCCAGGAGTTCCCAAGGGATCTACGATATCAACCGCTAACACATGTTTTATCAATAGAAAAGGATGTTTTACAAGATTGGTTTCAATTCTAGTTGTGATTATTTATGTATTTTTAACGTTTAGTTCAATGCAAGCTTCTTATAGAAATACTGTTTTACTAGCACAGTCATATTATCACACAAAAAAAATTGTATACAACTAGAAGTGACTGCTGTGTGCTTCACATGACAACTAGCATACCTTTTTTCATTTACACACACGTTTAATAATTTCGTTTTAATAAAGATGTAGGATTAAGCATAATATCAAAGATAATTTGGATGGTACCTACAACAAATAACTCAGTTAATTTATCATTAAACACAGTTATTATTAAGTTACACAGAACCTGCATGACTTAAACTTACTCCCAAACAAAATACTAGACTACACATTTTTCAAATTATAAAATTAGCCTTTATAACATTTGGAGGCGATATAGTCAACAGCTGATTATTGAAAAACTTCCAGCTTCTGAAGTAAATTTTTATATAGACAAAAATATCAATTTTTACCACTTATTGGTATGTTTTTTTTCTTCAATTATTATACCTTTTTCCTACAGCTTCTTGATAAAGAGCGTTTTTGAACACTCACAGCAGTTGGCAAACTAAACTACATGTGTTCAGCGACAAGTAATTATACCTCTTTGTTTTACCTTACAATGCCGTAAAACAATACTTTAGCCTACATCAGCTGTTTACTTTGCACCCTAGAGCTGGTGTAGGATGTTCTGAAAACGTTGACTGCAGTGAGACTAATCTGTGTAAACACGTTTTGTTTAGTAAAACAGATTTTTTTTAAACTAAAACAATAATTTAAAATGTAGCTGTAGGAAACACGTTGTGTGTATAACGGGTGCAAAGTTTACTTAGTCAACCACAATAAACATTAACTAAAAGATTCAGGCGTCAAATGTTTATTTCTTGCGACAAACTCAACTTTGCACCCTAGATACACACATAACTATAAATAAAGGTTGATATCCATATGTATAGTGGATAAAAGTAAACAGTTGTAAACATTTCTGGTTTTTAATTTGATACATGAAACTACTTTATTGCACTAAATTCAGACGGATTGAACGAAATTTATTTTAAATCTTTTGATAATAATTTATATAATATTAATACTCATACATAAAGATAAATTCATATTTAAATTAATTGTTAACGTTATGCATGTAACACATAGAGCTAAAGGTGGTAAAGTAAGAAGGTTTAATGGTCTTCCAACCGACAGACGGTTAAAAAAACATTATCTAACAAGCTTGAAAAAAGAAATGATTGTAACATTCATTATATAATAAACCTTTATTATTATTATTTATTATTACTATCAAATTCGTATTTACTTACTATCCGTATTTTTTACTTTACTGTATTAGGTTATTGTTTACATGGCGATATAATATTACGAACTAATATGTTGTGTTCTTATACAATCATTACTATCTAATAAATTAAGATTTTTTTGAAAGATTGTATTTAATTTCTTTACATTAAATATGGAAAAAATAATTAGGGTACCAAATTTAAATTTATCTTATGAGTACCGATGGACGTATAATGCATTATGTTTTAATTGATAAAATCTGGCAAATTATTTTTGATTAGGCTATAGAAAAACAGTTTTTAAGACTTAAAGTGAAAAGAAAATTCACTGAAAACTATAACGTTATGACTTGTAGTTATAATTAGGCGATATAATAGGAACAAGGCTAAAATGAAGCGTATATCTTAATTTTTAATAAAAATATAATTTGAATAAAAGGTTTAAACAATTATTTGATTCTAGAGTATACAGCATGTGTGCATTCGTTTTAAAGATATTCAATAGCCTTTATATCGAACACGTTAAGAGGACTTTCAACTGTATAATGACTCTAAATCAACTTTTTCACACTATTCAGCCCTTGTATAGGCTGGGATTTAATTTTGGTAAATTGGGAACATCGAGTAACACAGTCTAATAATAATAAGTTCGGTAATAATAAGGTAACAACTAAAATTATAGAAACGTTCATCAGTTCAGTACAGTAATGGGGGCTACTCATTGTTTTTTATTATTTGGTCAATATAATGACCCGATTATCTACTACCCCTTAAATAGTTTTACAATATAGGTACAGAACTAAAGGATACATTTCAATGCAGAACTAAGTTTTACATTTGAACTTTTTGGTTCTAAAAACTTTTCCTATAAGTATCGTTTCCTGACACAGCTGTATGCAAATGTACGATCTAGCTTATTATCCACCCTTCAAAAGTGATTGATAAGGTTGTCGTTTTGGAGTAAAATAGGTTGATATCCTTCGGCGTACAAATGCATTGTAATCTGTCTGCTTGGTTCCCGTGATAAAAACTTTTTGTATCCACTTGATTTATGTGAAATATAAAACCATTCAGTATATTTTAATACATACTAATTTGAATTTATTAACTGATGATTTCAATAATCACTTTAAAATATTTGTACGTTGAATTTACGTTTTATTATTGTTAGCGTGAATTGGTGTTATTTAAGCTGGCTTTGACCTTGATAAAAGAGTATTTTTATTAAATAAAACTTAGTGCGTTCAAACACAAATACATATTGAATATAAGTCAACCATTTTGTGCTCATTAACTTAGTACAGCTTAATGCTCCTCCTAGCCTAATAATATTTGTACTGCATTTAGTCACAAATATTTATTGTACTATGGAGCGTGCTACATACGCCAATTAACTTTCACATTTTATTTCCATGATTTACTCTCAAGTAATAATAATAATATTTATTTCGTGAGGTGAAAAAAAAAACAAAATACGTCAAATTTTGAAATTAATAACTAAACTTTGTTTGTTAAAAATATGTGCACAAAATCATATTTAGTTTAGATGTTTTTAACATATTTATTAAATATAATATTCAGATATACTATTTGAAGTTTTTTTTTTTAATTTCCGTCATGCCTTATACAAAAAGATAAGTTACTTTAAAAAGGGAAATATCTACACTCTTCAAATCAATCGTACTTTAAAAGTTACTCCATTTAAAATAGATTAAATGTATGAGAAAGGAAACCTGATATGCGAGTATGCCTGTTTCTATCTTATATTTTCCCTTCTTGGACGATAAGAACTTCTGCTACTCGGCAAGTAGTGGCAATAAACGAAAACTATATTCAGACAAATTTTAGCTTACTTTGTTTACTTTTCAGTTGACCTGCACACACATTGTGTCTAGGTTGTTGTCGAGTTATTGGAAACCTTAATGAATATGTATTTTTCAAACTAAAA
>JAGFPH010027519.1:0-10000 GCA_018207615.1 Philaenus spumarius | reverse complement strand
AAAAAGAAACAAGTAAAATTAACCTTTTACATTTGTAATCTTTGTTGTACGCCAACGTGTAGTTTTTCATATCAAAGATAGTTTTGAAGTGACTTAAATCAATTACCATTTTACTGGTGTATTTCACAGTCACAGAATCTTGTGAATTAACAGCATTATACAAAAGAACACTACTACCGGCTAAGTACACTACATTACTACTAAGTAAAGTATGATATACTTGTGAGACCATGGGCGGATACAGAGGGAGGGTCATGACCCCCTGCAAAAATATTTTTTAAGGCCTGATTTATGTGTTTGATTTAACCCTATAAGCATCAGGCAACATTATAGCGTAGTCTCAGCGCACAGAGCAAGTGGTAGAGAGCACTATTGTGTCGTCTGATTGTATTGAATATTTCACCCACTAAAAAATAATCCAATCTCAATCAAACAAGAACCATTGGAAAGGAAATGTAAACATTAATTTGTATATTTACAAATTTGTTCTAAAACGTATGTTTACAAACGTAATCTTCGTTTTAAAATTGTAGTTGTCAAATAGCTGAAATAGCTAGAAAACACAAAGAAAAGACACAAAACTTGTCACTTTTCTAAGGCCATTAATAGTAAGAAGGCTGGTTTTGAAGAGATGAATATAACTTATGGACACCTTTGGAATTGTCAAGATTTGAACTTTTTAACTATTAATTCCGTTAACTATTCATCACTCTTATAGTTTCTTAGATATGAAGTTTTCTGTAAACCCTTACGATTGGACAGTTTTCAACCAATGAGGAAGCATATTTTGTAATCGATACACTTATACATTGATGTTTATGTGGATTTTAGTGCGAATTCTATATTTTCGTTTAATATAAGATAAACCTGATTTAATGTTCATTTGCTGTATCTATAGGTCTTGTCCGTGAAATATGTACTATTGCGCCGAGTGTACAGTCTGGAAGTCTTTGCTCTCCAGATGTCACTATATGTACTGCTACTTTCGGTATAGAGCCTGATACACTGTGTGAAACACAAAACAGCTTGCATTACGATGTACTCTTTGTTTTGTAATGTCTCTTCCTCTCTCTCTCGTGCTAAGAAGTTTCTGCACAAAAAAATATTTCTTTCTTGTTTCAGTTTTTGTCAGAGATGTGGAGAAATTTAATCTTTGTAAAATCTTACATGTCTAAACCGAATACTCTACTTACGAGGCAAAGTTAAACTAGACACTCCCTGTATCACCGACTAAATTGGCAGAAGTGGGGTTCTATTATATTGGCGTGGAAGGCCTTACTATTTGTTTTAATTGCGGCGGAGGACTCAAGGACTGGGAATCATATGTTGCCCTATTATAGAACATTTCGTGTGGTTTCGCAATTGTTCATACGGTATAGCCATGACGAGTATTCGCAAAACCAAAGAGACGAAAAATAACTGTGCGAACGTTTAAGGTGTAAACTCTGCTACAAAACCGAACTCGATGTAGCATTTTTATCATGTGGACATATATTGGCCTGTCACTCTTGTTCTTTAAATTTAAGAAAATACTGTCTTTGTAGAGATTCGATAGCAGCCAGTGTTTGTGTAATCTTTACATAAAGCTTGAGTTGCTAGATCCCATAAGTTTTTTTACATAAAGCCCTATAACCCTTTGGAGTGACTCAACTTTTTCTTTTCTGTTTACCAGCACCAAAACAAATTCTACTATGTCCGAGAAAAAAGAAGAAATGAAACTCCTGATAAAGATAATAAAAGAAGAAGAAACATTTTGCCTTGCATCCTACTTCGCTTCTTATTATGAAGATGTTACTTGCAATGCGTGCAGAACCTTACAAATTTTCCAGAGTGGACGACTTCACCCCATTACGTCCGGGCGGGGTTTTTACAGTAATCTACTTACACGACAAAAATTTCAGAAAAATTTAAACACCTATGGTTGGACAGTGCATCAGATATTACGGAGCTACAGACCTATGGGAAGTCTATGATAAGATACATATTATCAGAGTGGCCAAAAATATACACAGCTTCAGACGATGTAAGATTCTTGAAACAACTGAAAGAAGAGAAAGGGTACAGGGTGGAAGAAGCAAGAAAATGTTTTAAGGAAAGAGAAAATATAAAAGAGATATATTATTTATAATATTATATGTAAATAAATTGATTTTGTTGAAGTTGTTTCATTGCGTCATTCCTTTAGGCATATTCGAACGCCCAGCTGTGATGATCTCAAACCAGAAGCTATGCTATTGCGCAAACAACAAGGTCAATCCTGCATATGTAAATAGATGCTTCTTTGTTGTAACTTCAGTTTTTGACAAGATTGATTTTGCATCTATTAGAAAGACAAAGCTTAAAAGATCATTAGATTTTTTTCTGGACAGAGTGTTCGACCAATTATCTACGTAAATAAAATATTTATACAATATATTGTACAATATTTATAAATTTATATTTTTTCTTAAAACTAATACTATTTTATTGTGTCACTAGTCGAGTGTAGCTGTGTTAATATTATGTACTTATTTCTTTCCAAACCGTATTGTTAAATTAAAAACCATAGTTTATATTTTAAATAAATGTGAGATTGTGTTACAGCGGATTATGAGTTCTTTTGAAATAAATGCTAAAAATTCAATGAAGTACTTTCCACGAGTATGGGTTTGTTATGTGGATGATATTTTCACAGTATTTGATAAAAACGAAAATCTTGATCAATTTTGTGATGCTATCAATGGATTTCACTTCACTATAATAAAGTTCACCAAGGAAATTGAAAAAGACTGCATCTGCGTTTCTAGATGTGAATGTGTTTAGAGAAAACAATGTTTTGTCATTTAGTGTATATAGAAAGCCTACGCATACAGATAGATATATAACGGAGGACTCACACCATTCTCCAGTGCATAAAAGAGCAGCTTTTAATTCTATGGCTCACAGGTTGGTTAATTTGCCGTTATCTAAGGATAACTTCGAGAAAGAACTGAAATATATGTATGGTGCTGCGATTTTTAATGGGTATTCCAAAGAATTAATAGACAATATAGTAAGAAAAATTAATTTCAAGAAAATCAAGGAATAAAAATGCACTCTTGTGAGCAACAAACCCCAACAACGATGGGTTAAAACAACGTTTGCCCCACCATTATGTAATGTTGTTAGAAAATCGTTAGTGAAATATGCAAAATTGAATGTAGCTTTGTCGGCTGATAATAATCTTGTTAAGATGCTGGGTAATCCTAAAGACAAAATTCAAGAACACGACAAATCCGGAATTTATTGTACTAACTGCGAAATGTGTCCTAAAAAATACATAGTTCAAACCATAAGAAGTATGAAGATTCGAGGTAAAGAACACTTTTCTCATTTAAAATATAATAGGCCTGATAAATCTGCTATGGCTAAGCATTGTTTAGATGAAAATCATCATTTTAAAATAGAAAATTCTAAACTGTTGAAAAATGTAAGTAAACCCAACACATTGGACGCTTTGAAAATTTTTATATTAACAAATACCGTAACATAATTGTGAATAATGAATTAGGTCCTTTACACAATTCTTTATTAGTGTAATAATGCTATGTTTTGTTACATATTAATATTAGTTTAGCAATCTTATTTAAGTTATATCGTTATAGTTAAGCTATTAGAATAACGGTAGGCGGTGGTTAACGTCTTAGCATAGGTTTATGACACGCCCCCTGTAGTGTACACCCCTTCTGGTTAGGTATTTATACGGTGCGTTGTCACACTGTTAGATTAGAGTTATAATTTGGTTACTGTAGACCGTGCATCACTGAGGATGGCGACATTGTCGTTGAAACGCGTTTGAGATTAGTAAACATATTTATTGTAAGATTTTGTGTTCAGGTTTATTTTATCTAGGCCTATAAAGAGTTTGACCTATACCTCCATGCAGAAACGTTTATAACAAGTGATTTGTATAGTTTTTGTTGTAAAAGTGAGGCAAGACTATGTAGTAAAGAGATCTTTGCATTCCTGTGTTTATAGAATTTAAATAAATGGCAAATATATAGCCTAAATACAATATAAATATATTTATATAATTAAAATGTTTATACATGTTAGAAAAAAAGAAATGTTTTGTCAATGGAAGAAACGTTTTGTCAACGGAAGAAATGTTTTGCGTTATTAAGAGAAGCAGTAGAAGTTTTTCGAGGCTGCAGGAGAGTCAGCGAAGAAAATAGCAGTTGAAACTGGAATACGAAAGAGTATGAATAGAAAGAAAGCGATAAAAGTTTTAAAATTTTATTAGATACCATACACAGAAAAAATAAAGCGGGAACATTTATAAAAAATGTATAACTAACATTTTACACAAGATTTAAGTGTGAAAGTACGTATTGCATTAATAGTAGAAACATAGCTGCAACATCACAATAAGGTTATCTTTTAGCTTAGTACCTATTTGGCTGTGATTCACAGCCCTGTTTGATGTCCAGATGTTAGATTACCTGCCGCCTTTTTAGGCCAAATATGATACGGCTGAATATATTTATAATTAATTTTCGGTTTCCTTATATACTGATTTTAGGGAAATTTTGAAGTTATAGTAGTTTAAATAAAAATGACATCAGAAAGAATGATGTTTGATCACAATCTTAGGCTATTTGAAAAAACAAAGTCTGGGGACTAACTTTTTCTTAGTTTTACTGGTATGTAACCTAAATCTGCAAGAGCTCTTTAGGCCAGGGATACTCAATGATTAGCATTTTTCAATAATTTAAATCTAAACAATACCTTCAGATATAAACAGTCCATCGACTTAGGGTATCCTTTATTACAATACTCATTCCAATAATCCATAAAATCTTTCAAATTTCTACTTTCCTTTTTTTGTGCATTGTAATATTTATCTTCACAATTGGCAACAGGTACTTTTACATCTCCTGAAATAAATAAAAACAAATGTTTGTAAATTTAACAAAAATAGTAATACTATTTTTTTAGTAATCTATAGTTTAAAACTACAAGACGAACTTTATGCAAACCATTTAAAAATATAAATTGTAACAAATAATCAAAGGCTAAAACAATGGCAAAAGGGATGTCCTACTATGTCAAATTTTATGACCAAATTTGGTATTTATATCCAGATGTTAATCAATTTTAGCACAATGCCTGCTCTTACTTAGGCAACAGATTTACTATAAAATTAGAACCCAAGGTTAGAAATATAATCCTTTTCACCGTGCATAATATTATACTCACCCACTACGTATTTGTACCCATTAATAACGAATCTACCCTTTCAAACATAACTAAACTGTTTTATGGTTGGACAAGTGGATAAAAACAAGTAAAAATTCTGGCAAATTTTTGCTTGCAAGTATCCTTCTTAGTGTGCATAAGAAATTTTAATCTTGATGGCTTACTTGAATCTCAGAAGTGTATACTTCTATACATGAACACTCCATGGCCATTAACTGTACTTTTCTAGATAGTATTCCTTCTGGTTTCTCCTTTCATTCAAGTTTACTTTATTGTTTGTTTGATTTAGTTCTCTGTTTATTTTCTTCTCTTTTTTGTTAATTTCTGTTTTTGTCTACTTTTAGCATCTTTATCTCTTAACTTTTCCACTTTTTAAATTCACTTTTTCATGATTTAAATTGTATTGGTCTTTATTTCCTTTTTAGGTATTTCTACCCTAAAATATCAGACAAGGTTGAATCACCACTGTAAAGGATCTAAGATGGAAGTGGAGAATTTATTTTACTAGTCAACATAGAGGTTTCCTTTTCATTAAAGAGAAAAGCTGGACTAAGAAGTGGCCTATCAAACTAAATGAGGGTAAATCTTGATTTCACCAATGGGCATATCGAGCACAGACCGGTCTTTATTAATCATAAAGTGGTTCCATATGAGAATACAGCCAAATATCTTGGCATGACGTTGGATGCCAAACTTAGGTGGAAGCTGCATGCAGAAAGATGAATTACTTATTGGGTCGTTGTTCTGCCCTATCAGTGAACAAGCTATTGTTATATCAATAAGTCCTTAAACCAGTATGGACTTAGGCATACAACTGTGGGGTTGTGCCAGTCAAAGTAATAGAAATATCATTCAATGGTTCCAAAATAAAGTCCTTCGTGGTATCGTTGATGCTCCTTGGTACATCCGAAATGACCTTGATGCATAAAGATCTTGAGATTCTGACTGTTGATAGTGAAGTCAGAAAAATCGCACAAAGTCACGAACAAAGCCTACATCAGCACATCAATGTATAGGCCTTCCAGCTACTCAACAACGATGGCTTAGTAAGAAGGTTGAAAGAGTGAAACTATTTGACCTGCGTAGTTTTTAAGCTAAGTCTCACTATTTAAGAGATCATTCATTACTAAGATCAATCACTAAGTTATTATCAGTGGATAAAACTATTTATTTAGGTCCAAAACAAATAGCTTATTGGTGTTATACTAGATTGCTATATACATAAAACTAAAGAGTAAATACAATACTACACTATCAAAGGCATTTTATCAGGAAAACTCGTCCATAAGAGAAAAACTCTCCAGGTTTTTGCTAATTTATTATAACCTCTATAATATTTTGGAAGGACATACTATTTTGTCCTTGGCAATATTTTCAAACTGTCTAAATGTGACATAGGTCTACTGCAATTATGCAGACTTCTGTGAGATATTTTTTTTTGTCCTTTAGTAAATTCTCTCTTATTATTTCTTCTAAACGAACCGTTTAGAAACATCTAATGAATCTGGATTCCATGGACACAAAACACAAGCATTAAATTCATTCAAAACATATTGCAAAATAGGAGCAACATTTTTCTTTGTAACGTCATAGATCATGAATAACTGCAGTGTGGCGAAAAAAAGGTTGTCGGGAAAATATTGCATGATTGCGCAGCGGGGTAGCGCTAGAGAGAAATCATTCAAGGCATTGGTGCTACACACCGTTTTCGTCGTTTCCCCCATAGATCGCGCCAATATCGTCGAATTTAAAGTGGATTGAAATAATGCATTGGATTGGAGTTCTATTAGGTTATCCAAATACAATGGTAACGTCTACGTCTGTGATCTCACCACTATTCAAAAATATAAATTTTGTTCACCCACTTTTTACTGACTTGAAAGCTGCTTGAGATATGCTGGCTAGAAAATTCTAGTAGTGTTACGTTGTTATGTGATCTAACTTAGATCTAACATATCTATTGAAATTCAACTGTTCCAAGGTTTTGTTCGGTTTGTACAATTTTATTATTCTGGTTTCTAACTGCAAACAAAAAATGATATAAATACGTTAAGTATAATCCATCTTTCTAAACATTTCAATTACAGTAGACTCTAAATTCCAGCTGTGCATACTCCAGCCCGATGCAGCATTCCGTCATAACAGGGGGGCTCCATTTGAACGCATAAGGAGGACATTTTACTGCATGTCGAAGCAAAACAATACATTTATGTTGCTTCTCTAGTAGGATACTGCTTCAATACAATACCCTACCAAATGGATTGTCAAATTTGTAGATTATTTAATTTGTGTGCTTCTAATTTCTATGATGTTTTTGAGCCAAAAGTTATCACATAACATGTTTTTGCGCAAACATAAAATAAAATAATAAAAATTGATTACATACCTTTTTTATGTCCGTCCACAGCCCTAATTTAATCCTTATACGATAGGACAATCGATTTCGGAGCTCATGTCTCCATTATCAAGTCAAATATAAAACACTTAAACAGAAATTGTCATATTACATTTAACACAAGAGATTTTAATGCTATTCAGACATGTTTTAATTTCAGTGTGGAACTTGATAGTGGGATCGTACTTTATCAAGCTGATAAGGTTGTTTGCTATAAAATCGTCTACTTTATTTGTGTAGTCCAATGGTTACAGTAGTGCCATTGTCGATAAAATCATTCACAAACACAGGATACGCAATATTGATCCAGAACAGAAACAAAAATTTGTTTCTATAGAGTACGGTGACGTTTTACATAACACCACTAAACGAAAACTGAAAAAACAGAACATAATAGTCGCTAACAGAATGTCCAACAAATTGGAAAATCTCTTGCAACCTCGCAACAAAAATAGGCAAGATTCACTCTTAACCGGTGTCTATAAGTTAAAATTCTCCGATTGTCCCAAATTTTACATCCGACAAACGGGCCGTTCTTTCAAAAAAAGATTCTGAACACATCACAAAAGCCACCATGGGAATACAAAAATCAAAGTTCGCTGAACACCTTGTACAAGCCAATCAAAACATTGGGAGTTTCCAAACCAATGTAGAAATATTAAATATATGTAAAAAATCTTTATTTATGAACACTGTTGAAGAATTACATATACAGTATAATCTTGATACTCCGGCGGTTGGTTAGTCGGGCACGTTCAGTAATCCGGCGCTCTCGAGAAACACGTAACCATCGCCTGATGTTAACAAACTCCTGCACTTCTCTCCCTCCCTTCTTCCCTAACAATCCATTCAGTCGTCCACTTGTCCTTCATTACAGTACAGTGTAGTTCTTTCATTTATAACGTTTTCAATCTTTTATTTCGTTTATTTACAACTTTTTCTTTCGTTTATAACGTTTTGTAGTTTAAAACTATGTTTATTTTATTAGTGTACATATACACAATAGTATAATGTGTGTACTTTTTGTGTGTTTATACTCTGTACATAGTTCATATATGTACGTAATGTCGACTAAACGAAAGCAAGTGACTTTAAATTTAAGTCAAAAATATGAGATAATTAATAAACTGGACAAAAGAAAAACCACGGCAAACCAGGCACGGACTTATGACGTTGGACGATCCACCATCTATGACGTCAAAGTTAACCGTGATAAAATCATAGAGTACGTTAGGTCTGCTGAGGCAGACTTTAAGGTAAGAAAGACAGTTAAAACAGATGAGTTTCTTGAAATGGAAAACACTTTATGCAAGAGCGTGCTAGGCACACCATTATCGGGTGACATTCTTCGTGAAAAGGTAAGATATTTTTACAAAAAAAAATAACGAAAAAGGATAATTTTCGGGCTAGCGATGGCTGGCTTGATAATTTTAAAAAACGATTTGGGATTAATTTTTTAACTATCACGGGCAAAAAATTATCTAGCAATGTTTCGGCCGTTGAACCTTTTCAGAATAAATTTGAATTAAAAATCCAAGAATTACATCTTCTGTAATATGTGTAAAATTGTTTTTTCATATCACTCCCGATAATCCGGAATTTTTCGGTAATCCGGCGGTTGTCTGGTCCCATATATGTTGGATTATCAAGATTGTACTGTATATAATGTATTTAAGAATGATCGGAATAATGTTCTGAACGACAAACTTAAATATTGATCTAATGTATTGTTCAACACCATTGAGCGTATTAATTAACACAAGTGCAGTAAACCAACAAGCCTAAATAGTTCTGCAGTTTGTCAAACGAGGGTAGGTTGATTACGAGTTCCGCTTTTACATTCAGTCGAGTTGCGTCCGTTGGCCAACGGTGTTTTATACTTTTTATCATATGTTGAAATGTTTGAGTGTTTTGTGTTGTGAAGTAAGTGATGTGTTAAGTGTAATATGACAATTTCTGTTTAAGTGTTTTATATTTGACTTGATAATGGAGACGTGAGCTCCGAAATCGATCGTCCTATGGCATAAGGATTAAATTAGAGCTGTGGACGGACATAAAAAAGGTATGTAACCAAGTTTTATTATTCAATAACAGTCCCTGGAGGTAATACGCTATAATGTATAAAATAAAACTTTAACCCTAGTTCAGAAAAATATGATTACAAAAAAATAACAATAAGTTAGGTAGGTACTGTTACTTTAACAATAGACCAAAATATCATTATTATTTGTTTTCGCCATTCCGAATATTTTTAATTGATAAAATCAAATATTAGAGTTACCGTCTTCAATATTCCACTTGTTCGTCGTTTAGAACGACGGCCGTTTCGGTTATTCAACCATTTTCAAGTTCATTCGGTTTCCCTTCGTCAATTTTGAACACTTAAAT
>JAGFPH010027518.1:0-10001 GCA_018207615.1 Philaenus spumarius | reverse complement strand
GAGCCAAAATTATATACAAATCAATCGAGTGTAACCGGAGGTGAAACATTAAAAAATTGCATGAAAGCTGGAGAAGTGGACTTTGCCCAATTAATATTTAGCGCTATATTAACTTCGTGTTACAAGCCAAAGAATGGTTTAATATCTCTAATATCTTTAGGCAATTTATTAGAGAAATACAAATGGTCTGACCTCAACAAAAGATATATCTTCGTTCGTTTCTTGTTATGAACTTATATACATTTTTTATCAAAACGTTTGTTAGTCTCCATTCCGAATATTGATATAATAAATATTTATTTTGACTTACGTCTACAATATTCAATTTACTGCCGTATAAGACGGCCGATTCAGCTATTCATCCATTCTCATGTATTTTTAGCAGGATATCCTTTGTCACTAAATAATTCAGAAAAACTCTTTACAGTACATTAACACAACACAATAATAAATAACACGATACATTATTTAAAAAAGATAAAATAGAGTAAATACAAAAATCTTCCACAGGTTGGGCCCAACATTCCGATACATACTGCGGACTACGGTCAATCACGCTAATCGATGGTGGGGGTTGCTTATGCCTATATCATACAACGTATCGAACAATGCGTTGGAATTGAAGTTTACTTTTAATTTAGTATAATGTTATTGTCGATTTTATGATTCTTGTATAAGTGTTAATAAGTGACAAAGGACATCCTTCTAAAAATACTTGAAAATGACTGAATAGCTGAAACGGCAGTCGTATACGACAGCAAATTGGATATTGTAGACGGTAAGTCAAAATATATATATATATTTTTGTGTGTATGCTTTTTTCTGTGCAAATTGTACACATTTATCAAGATAAGAATCCCCACATCATAGCTAGGTAGATATTTATAAATTTGTATTTAACAAATATTACTTTTATTGTGTTTTTTAATTACATATCTCTTTAGTTTTCCAGGGATTTTTCATGGTGGTAACCTAAGTTAAATACATAGTTTGTGGAGTTAAGCATTGCTTTTCACTTTCACACTCCAGTATTTCATCTCCAAATTAGTTCTCTGACTATTGCCTTGCAAAGTAAAAGAAATAAAATAAAATCCATTTTTTTACTAAAACATTCATGAAATGCAATTATTTATTGTAATTATATTAAAGCTGCTACTTTGCAAATATAAACTTCTACACCTAATTAGGGTATATCTATAAATAAATACGATACACAAGTATTTAAAGATTATCATACCTTATTTAAAATGGTTTGTTACATACTTTAGACAATTATACACCAGTTTAAATTTAGAGCAAAGAACCTCTCTCTTAGAATTCAAGGACAGCAAAGCTTTTAGTTTATATTTTAAGCTGGATTTAAGCTTGATTACAAGATAATACAGAAGAAACAGTATAAAGTTATTGTTATCAGTTTAGCACTACCTTAACTGTCTCCAGAGTTTGGAGCTATGTCATCTCTAGGGAGAACGTTTTAATACTTCGTTATATTGATATAATCTTTACGAAGTGGAACTGTTGAACGTATCTCTTTACACAACATCTCTTTGCGTGCTGCGTGCAAGTGAACTGTTTTTATAATACAACTAAAGCTCAACTAGAGCTCACTTGTCCTGCACAGCCATGCCATGCCCTGCAAAAACCAAAATCATATTTATTTAACGTATTTGAATCATACACTTGTCCTGCAACACTTGTCCTGCAACACTTATCCTGCAACAGCAGCAACCAGCATGCTGGAGGCGGAAGGTCGGAGGAGAATAATTCAGAACTTGCTGGGCTGTGCAGGGCATGACAGTTTTGTGCTGTGCCGGTCAAGTGTGTGCTACCTCTTCATGCAGTGTCCAGCAGATAGAAGGCGTTCAGTTAACTTCGGCAAAGTTCGGCTCAGTAGACGACAGTGAGTAAACAGGGCTAAAAGTGGGTGAAGGTCTGCTGATTTTCTGATTGATGCAGGTTGGTGCCGGACGGTGCAGAGCTGTGCTTTGCACGATCAGTGGGCGCCAAGTTTTATTCTACCACGCAATTGAAAAAAAAAACACATTTCCATAATTAAGTTGATACGTTTTATGTTTTCAATCACTTGAGAAATTTGTTTACTTACGAAGACGTTAAGTTAAATAGCTGCCTGCGAGTACGACTTGTATAAGTAGTATTTGTTTGCACATCTAACCATGGCTCTCGCACTGTTTCGTTCCGCTCGCAGACCATGGCCTTGCTGCCAAGGATTTCGGGCTGCTTCGCTTCCCTCACGGTAGATAGATTCGCTTCGCGCGTTTTCATCCTGGCAGTCAGCCTCATGATTTTACATTCTGATGGATTTTGGGGAAAGCAGAATTGCAAATTTTGCTTTTTGGGTATTGTGTACAAATTCAAAATATGCAGAATAATCTCCTTTATTTATTTATGTAGATAAAAAATCACAAAAGTTTTATTCTGCATTTTAGAAATTCTAAGCAAACTGTTACTTCGGGTCAAAAAACAGTCCGATTATGGACTTCACCTTGCGAGTTTGCATAACGGTCATCGGCTTTGGATCAGAGTATAGCACACTAATGAACATGTGTGTGATGTACATATAGGCTAACTAATGCTCTGAAAGAAGAGTAATACAATAACCAAAAAAGTTCCTGTTTGTTTTCATTTTTTCTACAGCGCCCCTTTAAGAACAAGACAAGGTCTAAAATATTACTAATTTTAAATCATTTTAACATTCCGTTTATGTACTGATGTTTTTATTATACCTCAATATAATGATTGATTTAATAGTAAATTGAATTACTAATACCAAAAACGACTTTTCCTGATTGCAATTATGCAATTTGAATTTGATGCATGAGTAATTATGGATATTATGGACAACAAGACACAAAAATTTTAGTTTTTAGCCAAAACTCGGTTTTATTTTAGCTCACAGAAGTAATAAAAAAATGTCATTTGTCAATGAAGAAGAAAATGTTTATGTCTTAACAACGTTGTACCAAATTGCACATAAATTGCGTGCATACAAAGTTTCTAATGACATACCAAAACGTGTTCCGGTGACATGATCGGTGCTCATTGGCTACTCCAGACCTTCGGTCTCACCATAAGAGTCACTGCAATAGCTCATCTTTCCTATGGAAATTCCCTAATAAAATTAGACTACATTATCACAAACTATGCAGTAAACTCTCACTGATATATCCTATACAGTTTTGAATAAATGTCCATCGTAATGTTGTTGTGTTAAGAGTTTTGGTGCAATTAGTATATTTATTTTAATATATTAGAGTACATTTAATTTTGAAAAGGCTTGACTTTGACTGTTGAGCCTAAACATACTATATTTCAATAAATCTAAATAAATATAAGACTACAGATTTGTTTTGGATGAAGATTATACAACTGAATTTGGACCTACGACTGTGACTGTAGAAAATACTGAGGGAAAGCTCCCTTCACTATTGTCGATGAAGAAGGAAATTTTTATGTCTTAAAATTTGTTTTGTAAAGTGAGCGGTTCTTGAGATATCTTACATTACACATTTTAAACGGCTGCCATTTAGAAAATATATGAACAAACTTTTCGGTTTTACGTATATGTGTAAATGATGTCATAGCAAAGATATATTCAAAATTTGGGTTTAATATATTTCCTACATCCAAAGATATTTGGTATTTTGTAAAAAAAAAATTGGATAGTTCTAGAATTATTACTGAAACTGTTAATATGAAATTTTCTTTATTTTCCGTAGTAAAACACGTCCTGAAAGTTTCTCTGTTTTTTTTTCTGAACCACCCTGTACATATAATAAGTACTACATTTTTTAGAACAAAAATCTCTCTACTTGTATTTACTTAAGATTGTTTACAATTAATATACTTAATGTTTTATGTATTCAGAACAAATTTGTAGCAGAAAGAATATTTTCCACGCTTGAGTTTCTCCTTAAACAAACATGGCGTCCAACCTCAATATCATTTCAACAATGTTAAAAGTACACAAAGAGAGTATACGAATGTTTTAATATAAACTTGTTTTTTTCAATATTACAACCTTGCTCGACAGTCTTGTGTTTTGAAATAAATTTATTTCCCGTCTGAAAATTACGACCCTGAAGTGTAGCCTACTGTTGCAGTTCAACATCTTCTTAAACAGTTTATTTATCCTTTAGACCAATTACTTAAGACAAACTCAAGTTTCAATAACAGATTGAAGAAGAAAGTTAATATGTCAAGTAAAACGTCTATGTGAAAAATGTTATAGGACTTTTATGACTTGTGTATTAAGCATACAATAACTAATCAAATAATTCGATCACACAGAAACAGCAGACGTGAGTTAAGTGAATTTCCAAAATTAAGTGTATCAACCAATAATCGGGGAAATCGGTTTACAAATAAAGGCGCTGAAACTACCTGCCTGTACGAAATATATTAATAGAATTTGTTTGCACTCCAACCTCCAGCCCCGGCTCAAAGTGCTGCTTCGTTCCATTCCCAGTTAAAAATTAAAGTTTTGCGAGTCTGCACCTCGTCCTTGCGGCGCCGGGTTATGTATCGCTTCGCTTCGTTCGCAGTGGACAAAATCGCTTTGCGTTATGCACCCCAGTATCATGGATTTGAAGTGGGTACATTATGCGATTTTAACGTTTTATCTTTTTTTGTAAAAAAAAACAGAAGGTCTTTACGGTCGCGTAAAAAGACAAAATATGAAGAATAATCTAATATATTATTTTTTACAGAAACAATCATCAAAACGTTTAATTTTTGTTCAGAAAAACATTTTTATTCCCTGTCAAAAAACGTGCTTCTGGTTGTTGAATTCTTTTGGCTAACCAACTCGTACTTATAAAACCAACGTGTGTAACACACTTGGACCAAATCGAACGTAAAATGCGGTCTTTAGAGTTCGAACACCTTTTTGTATTTATATACATATAATTTTTAAAATGTGTTTTGGGGACCATGATGTGCTCCTATTGACCCCTCCCGACTTTGGGTCTCACGATAGGAGTCACTGCAATAGCTCATCTTTCCTATAGAAATTCACTAAGAAAATGTCCTACAATACTGCAAAAATAGGACGGTACCCACTACAGTATGCCTTCAGCTCTTTTTATTATACAAATATGCAAATGTTTATCTCCCCATGTTGTGTATTGGAATTGGTTTTGATGTGTTTATTCTGGAAACTTTGTTTTCATTGCGACAGTTAATATTTGTAACTAGCCCAAACAACGAAGAACACAATACAACGAAATAACTTGGCTGAACAATGGAGCTTGGTAAATAGTAATAAATGCGGTAAATAATGACTCGGATAAAGAAACCTCAAACTATTATTAATTAATCACAATCTCACAATCTAAACATATTTTAACCTCTTCAACAAACATAAATTGAGAGTCATATTGATTTGTTTGGAGTTGTATACATTTGTGTCAGACAACAACCTTGAGGTCTTACACCCCCAGCGAGCAAATGCAAACATATTATTGTATACAATGACATTTTAACGGGAATGCCGAGAAGGACTGAGATTTTTTTATACAGACGAGTGGCAATTTTAAAGTTATAAAATATGACTAAATGCGATACGGTAAAGCAGTATTTCAATCTGATCAAATTGGCCTAGTAAAGGAAAATGAGGCATAATTTTAACAGTGATACATGTTTGAATTATTTTATAGTAATGCTTTTTTGTTGTTTGCGTTTGTAACAACCTAACCTAAACTAGGCTAATTGTCGGTTGAAGAAAACAATTACCTGATTCTTAATTTGCCAATGTGGTTGCTACAGTAATAAATCTAAATGTTTTCAAGAATCGTGTGTTGTTTCAGAATAGGCCTTACCAAGAATGTTGTTGCTATGATTTTGATTAAACCCCTCTGTTTTTCTGTTGTATGGTGAGAGTAAACGCCGATTTGGGTTGGGTTTCGTTGTATTTTGACGATTTCAACCCTTAAAATCTAAGTTTTGCTAAATCCTGTCTTTGTATAGAGGTATGAAGAAACACTGAAAATTATAATGATGTAGATGGTGTTGGCAGTACGTTGATTATAAATCAGTAAGTCAAGAATTATTTTTATATACAGATATGAAGACTATTTCATAATGTAATATTTGCACTTTTATTGAATTAATGATTTCCCATGATTGCCAATAGTTTTATTTTTTTTATATAATTAAAACATTATTAATAATCTCACCTGATTTTCAGAGTTTAGCTACACATCACATTTAACACATAAAGATTTAAAAAGTAACATGTATTTTTATTTAACTGAAGTAAATTTCTAAGCATATTTTTTCGCTTAATTACTTAACCTTTTACTGTGGCATAAATAATACCAACTGTTGACTAAAAGCTCTCTGTTGTAAATGAGAAGGATAAATATTATATTTTACAGTGCAGAATTTAATTCAAACAAAGGATCCCACTCAGAGACACCACATAATGTTGGGTTTTGCGAACTTTGCTTAGAGCGAGGTTTTGCATTGCTGGTTCTGTGAAATGGGGTGAGCAAATTAGAAACATTAAGGTGGCACGTTTAATAATAAACGAATTAAAAATATTACTTTTGAATTTCAACAGGAACGACGAGCTATTGCAGATACGCTTATAATGAGATATAAGACTGGGAGATGTCAATGAGCACCAATCAAGGTACCAAGAATATGTTTTGTGGCGTCATATATATACAGTGCTTGATTTGTGACGCTAAGCACCGGTAATTTTTAATTTGGGAATAGGTTTTGAGCTTTTATTATAATATTTCATTTGTTTTATTTGCCTGTCTTTTATTTTTCTAACTTCAGCCTGTGATTTTATCTTGGGTTGCAACAATTTATTATTTACTGGAATTAAACTTCTGAGTCTACGACTCATCAAAAGTTGTGCTGGTGATGGTAAGTCATTTGTAGTTGTATTTCTAAGTTCTAATAAAGCTAGGTACGGATCACTGTTTGTCATTTCAAATTTTTTAATGATTTTTTTAATAGTTTGTATACAACGTCCAGCAAAACCATTTGATTGAGAATGTTTTGGACTTGTTATATTATGCTTAAATTCCCATTTACTTGCAAATTTCTTAAAAGATTCTGATGTAAATTGACTTCCACTGTCCGTTATAAAACACATTGGGATTCCATGACTTGAAAATATGGATTTGATTGCTGTTTGTACTGTTTCTGCGGTTAAATCCGTTAACATAAATATCTCAATGAATTTGGAATAATAATCAGCCATCAGCAAATAATTTGTTCCACCTATCTCAAAAATATCTGCTGCCACTTTCTCCCAAGGATTTTTAGGTCCCACCGACTGCGCCATGTTATCTTATATTTTAGGTTTTGTAATAAAACATGCATCGTCATTTCACTGTTACTTTATTACGCCATCTTGGCAATCTTGGTCGATCATCTAGTCACAGAAGGGCACTTACATCTGTTACTCAACATTCATAGATCTGAACATACAACAGCTACAGCCGAATGCGAAACCCCGAATCAGGTTTGTCCTGCGAGCGAAGTGAAACAGTTGTTATTCCGAGGCCGCAATGTTGACTCACAAAGCGAGTTGTTCATCTGAGCAACCTTAATTGTTATGGTTCAGCTGATCGATCGAATTAATTAAATTATTAGCCATTGATTCAACATGAATGCAGCTCAATAAATCTTGTTTCAGAAATTTTATCACTAGGTAATTATTTGTACCTTTAATTAAAATTTTGAATATTTTTCAAATGTTTAACGATTTTTATTGTATAAGATTGGAAAACCAGAACCACATGTGCCATACAGTAGATAGTTTGTGAAATATTTCTACTACTAGTGTTGTATTATGGTTTCTTAATTGTTTTAAATAAAGTATAAACTTAGGGATATAATACATCTTAAGATTTTAATTAGTTGTTTATAGAGAAGGTAGAACTAGTGCAGTAATTAATTTACAACTAAACTAACCAACAACAAAGAGACAGAGAACCAAGGCAGTCTAGTTGCTTCCATTGAATGTTAAGTTTAGTTTATACAGTGTTTGTATCAAAGCAAATAGTTCTGGTCTAAAGGACACTCTCTTGAAATGTAATTAAATTAATATAACTCGACCACGCATTAAATCGCTGATGAGTGACAATTAAGTTTACATGTTTTAGGGTTTCAACCATAGAATTTTTTTTGCACCTAAGCTTCCAGCTTCGACTCATTCGCTTCTTCGTTCTACTCGCAGCGGAAAAAACTCGCAGAGTTTCAAATCTGAGCCTGGCGGCCTCGGGGTAGACTGCTCCGCTTCGCTAGCAGCGTACAACTCGGTCGCGGGCATCAGTTAGGAAAGTGCCCAAGAGTTAAAATAACCCAGCGTACCGGGGACTGTTACATTTATGGTACACTTATGGTGTTTTACATTTTGATCGATTTTTGGGGAACCAAGCAAGCTATAAGGTCATATAAAAAAATAAACGTGCAGTATAATATTCTACATTTGTTTGTTTAGATAAGACCATAAAAACGTGTCATTCTCGTACAAAAAAATTAACAAACAAATTGAACAAATTGTTGCTTTCGGTCAAAAAAGGTGCTTACGTTTGTCTCATATTTTTGGCTAAAGAACTAGACGAAGCAACATAGATAACCAGCTGTGATTCCGAAGAGATTGTAGTACATTAAAATAAATAAACGGTACCAGAAACTGGCACATACTTTCTCACAAACATATATAAATTATTAAACAGATTCACCGTGACTTCATTATTGTAGGAGGGGTAGGAGAAGTGATTTTTTAAAGTAGGATATTAACTAATAAATACAGTAGTATTATTATCTAGAGAGAAAACTATTCGATAGATTTCGAGCAAATTTGCACCAATCACGTCAATTAGGCCTGTATAGATGCACGAAAAAAGGTTTTGAAATTTTTTAAAAAAACCCCTTTTTATGGCCAAAAAACTCCCAAAAATCAGTTATTATTATTAGCTAAACGAGAATTTTTATAAAGATGCGGTATTTTGCATATAGTAGGGCACATTAGAGGCTACAAATAAGCCAAATTTTATCAAAATCGTTAAAGCCGTTTTTTTAGAAAAAAAATAATAACTGATTTTTGGGGTGTTTTTTGCGAAAATGAGGGATTTTTTTCAAATTTTAAAATTTCATCTATACAGGCCTACTTGACACGTCTGGTACAAATTTGTTTGAAATCGATCGAATAATTTTCACTCTAGCTATGTATACATACAGACATACATATATACATACATTCATACAGACATACATATATACATACAGACAGACATTTTGTAAAAACCACTTTTTTGGACTCAGGGGGTCCCAAAACGGATATTTCCACAAAATCTCAACATCGATTTGTTTTGCGATCACTGTACTTTCTCTATACTATAGTATAGTGAGAAAGTAAAATGTTACACATTTACACTTGCCACTGACACTAATACATAAATTTGGGTTCCCAAATATCGGTGAAAACGTAAAATACTAGAGTTCAAATCCTTGTGGATCACCAGGTCAAAGTGCAAACTGGCCAAAGGAATTTTATGCTTCGAGCTGGCTGAAACAGCGAGTGGCCGGTTCTAGAGACTGAGGGACAAACAAATTCTACTAATATATGTCGTACTATAGCAACCAACTTAGCAAATTTAGTATCAGTTAATTATTTTTCACAAGTAAATTTTCTGTATTTTAGATTAACAAAATAAAAACAAACAATAAAATAACTCTTACTGTATTGTAATAAAACATCTGATTTAGGCCAAACCTTCATACATTATCGGTTAGGATTATACTGAACCAATACATGTTCCTTTAAAATGTTTGGATTTCTTACTATAGCAACCAAATTGGCAAACATAAAATCAGGTAATCACTCTAAACAACAATTAGCAGACACAAACAAACACAAAGGCTTTAAACACTATAATAATTGAAATACCTATCACCATTAAAATTATGCTAAATTTATTATTTACTAGCTCTTTTTGTCCAGTTTCAAAACTGCTTTA
>JAGFPH010027517.1:0-10001 GCA_018207615.1 Philaenus spumarius | reverse complement strand
TCACCAATACATTCATTTATACAAAAGTAAAAAAGAAATTCGTTTAACCTCGGAAACATTCGTACACCTTCGTATAACATATAAACATACTCCATTATTAATTTCTTCATTATAACATTAATAGTTTCTAAATCATTTTGATATATCAATATGAAATGAAAAGCAATTATAAGTTAATCTTTTTATCTTTATTTTGATACATAACAATGTATACAAATACAAACATTTAACACATAGGCTTACAGTTGTATTATCCTTATAGTTGTACACATTTAGGCCTACCAGTTAAAAATTCCCTCAGTATAGTTACGTAGACCTAGATAAAGTTTGTTGTTTTCAAATAGAATTTTTATAAATGATGTATTTCTTATGTGTATATAATTAATCTGGCTGTGATTTTCCTGGGAGCTTGCTAGTTTATGTTACTAAAATATAATTTAAAATTAGTAGCGAAGTAAATTCTAAAAACGCAGAGATTCGGTCAGGGGTGTAGAGAAACAAATGCGGAAATTAGCGGAAATAGGAACTCTGAAGAGTCGAAAAATTTTAAAATTTATTTTTTGATAGTTTTCAATGTTGCCTCTTTTTTCAAAATGTTGAATTTGGGAAGCAATCAAATTGGAACCCATTTCTTGTGGCATACCAAGGAAAACCGCAAACAAATCTAAATTATTGCCTTATTATTTTGGTCACATTTCTGAGCTTTATTTTGTTTGATTTAATGTTGTTGGTTTTCACTCCTTATTGTTCTAACTATTTAAACCTCTGAGACAAGTTTCGAAAAAATGTTAAAACTTAGCCCTTATCGCTAAGAGTTTCAACGAAATCGGATAAGGTGATTTTCATTAAAATCGAAACATTGCAACCCTTTTTTTATAACGTAGTATAGATTAAATGTTAAAGCTACACTGTGTGCGCGTCGTAACTCGATGTTGTAAAAGTTGGCCAATTAACTGAGATCTATGGTGACCACGTGACTAGATAGTGAAGTAATAGCGTAATTAACTTTCAAAGCATCTTCAAGTTTATGGTAGCTTTTTTATAAGTTAAAAGATAACCGTGTTAGAAAGAAACTGACAGTTTTTCTCACTTATCTGAAACGTGAAAGGTTAACCTACAACCGTAATAGTTTTCTTTTTTTTATCTAAAGAAAAATGCTAAACCATTATGTTTGCCGCAAAGTAAAAGGAAAACGTCTTGTATTTCATGAATTTGTTTGTAAATTTGCTTGCATCAGAATCCAGTTCACCCTACCCATTCACCTATCCAGGTAAACCTATTCAGGTCACCTATCCAAGTGCCTCTGTAATAATCAAAACTCTGGCGCTCCTACGCTTGCGTCAATACCAGATCACCGCTACCCCTATCACCCTCGATCCAAGTGTCTCTGTAATAATATAAACTCTGACCCTACCGAGCATGCGCCAGAATCCAGGTCAACGCCACTCCCACCACCCTACCCTAATCCAAGTGCATCTGTCCTAATCAAAACTCTGACCCTACTGAGCATGCGCCAGAATCCAGACCACCGCCACTCCCACCACCCTACCCTAATCCAAGTCCCTCTGTCCTAATCAAAACTCTGGCCCTACTGCGCAAGCGTCAGGTTCCAGGTCAACGCCATTCCCACCACCCTACCATAATCCAAGTGCTTCTGTCCTAATCAAAATTCTGGCCCTACTGCGCATGCGTCAGGACCAGATCACCGCTACACCTATCACCCTCGATTCAAGTGTCTTTGTCCTAATATAAACTCTGATCCTACAGAGCATGCACCAGAATCCAGGTCACCGCCACTCCCACCACCCTGCCTAATCCAAGTGCATCTGTCCTAATAAAAACTATGGCAATACTGCGCATGCGTCAGGATCTAGGTCACCGCCACTCTACCCTAATCCAAGTGCCTCTGTCCTAATCAAAACTCTAACCCTACTGCGCTTGCCTCTGTACCAGGTCACCGCAACCACCCTACCTGTTCCAAATGCCACTGCCTTAATCAAAACTCTGGCACTTCAACGCATGCTCGGAATCTATGTCACCGTTACCAGCTTACTCTGATCCAAGAGCCTCTGCCCTAATCAAGACTGAGCCCCTACTGGGGATGTATAAAAATCAAGGCCACCACTACCTCTTCCACAATCTCCTGATACAAGTGCTTTTGCCCTAACGAAAACTCTAGTCCTACTGAGCATGCGTCAAGATTCAGATCACCGCTACCCAACCACCATCGATCCAAGTGCCTCTGTCTTAATCAATCGTAATTTCCGTAAACAAATCAGTATATACAATAATCTGTTTGCTTCGCTGCGAGTCTTCGCGGGGTGGGTGATGGAAGCGAGCAGGGGTCGAAGCCCTTTAGTACTTATTTAAAGAAAAACCAGTCATCAACTGGATACAATTTTAAAACTCATGTTGCAACGTTGTATCTTGTGTTAGTGGTGTTTTTATTGTTTTGTAGTTTTGTTTTACTGTAAGTGTTGTTCTTTATTTGTTTTTTGTTTTCTTAGGTTTGTGGTTATATCAATTAGTATTAGGTTTATGGTGCTATTTTTTGCTTGTTAACTAATTTCAATATTTGAAATAGTTGTCCCTGCTGTTAATGGTTTTTAGTTGCAGCTGTTAGAAGAACTTATTATTTGTTAAGTTTTACCAGACTTTATTTTCGTTTAGTAATTTTAAATTTTATTTTATTCACGTTGGTTTTTCGGCTACGAAACGTTGCCTGAATTTCCTACAAACGGTAGTAAAAATATACTCAGATAAAAAGCCATTTACGTAACAACGGCTATGGGAAGCCCTTAAACTCCCCTTACCTACTCGATGCAACCCTCTATCTACTAAGTGAAAATAACTACCTTGCTAAGGGGGCGTGTCTCTACGTCAGCAGGAAGTTTCCCCTGAAACCCTACAAGTAGTAAATCCTCACTACCCTCGAACCCTCGTGTAGCCTTCGCGTTGTGTATTACAGAACAGCCACCTTGGTATTCGGAATAGTTTGAACTCGGTTCCCTTATCGTAGCTTTTGAATGAACCTAAATAATTCGAACACGCAGCCGAATCGCTGACGTGAGTTGAGCGAATTTCCAAAATTACGTTTATATGTTTTAGGGTTTCAACCAACTATTTGGGAAATTGGTCTACTCTCGCAGGCGCTGAATAGCTGCCTGCTTGTACGAAATATATTAGGAGACTTTATTTGCACCTCTGCCTCCAGTCGTTTCGCTCGCAGCGGAAAAAACTCGGGTATAAGCGATTGGGAGTCTCACACTTGCGTAATTACCGGGTTGAGCATAAAGCATTCTCCAGAATCTTATGTAAGCTGAGAGAGTATGGGGTAAACGAACCTCTTAAACACATTTACTAGTGCTACTTTCTACCATAAATAGTTAAATTATGGAACTTTAAAGAACTACTGAAGTTAATACTTCCCTTCCTTAAACTGTTTACTAAAGTTTAAAATATGTATCTACTTTACAAATAGGGATGGATCCCCTTGCATGTTTTCGTCTCATTGTCTTCAACTAACGCGAGTTTTATTGTCGTTTCGGTCGTCCGGGCCGGATACAACCGCGTTCTTTTGGTCGTCCGGGCCGGATACGTCTTCCGCAGTCTTTGACATTACAAAGCCGTTACTTTGGGTTTAACTACCGCAGAATCACGCTCCGGTGACCTGGAGGTGTTATGAAAGATTATGAAATCCACCTAAGCACGTTCAGTCGCTGTTACATCCTTAGTCGTTAAAAGAAAACGACCCATTGTGAAAAATGATGTAAGGTAAATTACATCACGTTAATCGATTTTAGATAATAATTTGAGAATGTCTCCTACATCTTTAAATAATATATTAACTAGGGGAGCCCACAACAGAAATTGCGTTGCTGCCGAAACAAACATATTAAATTTTTTTTTAAAGAGGATATCGTTAATCATCACATTAAAGATAAGATAGTAAATAATAATAAATACCTAAATTAAATTTTTTTAAACTATCATGACTACTTAAGCTTACTCTTAAACAAAAACCTAACCTAAAAGTTTAAATTAGAATCTTTTTTAAAAGTATGCAATCAGCTGTTAATGGAAATGAAAGGTGTCCGGTATTAGAATCTTTAAAAAATTATATACTAACTACTGTCCCAAACTTCACCAATCTATTCTATAGGTGAAAATAATAAAAAAGTTCCAATAAACATATAGGTCCGAAAATCCTTAGTTTTGGAATTATCTACCATTTATTTATTTTTTAACATTTTTACTTAACATTTAATATTTTCATTTTTTTTATTTGTAACTTTAAAAATGACTGCCATTTAAACATTTTATTGTCAAATATCACGAAAACCGATAACTTTACAAAAACGTTTCATGAAACAAAACATTTCCATTTTTAAAGACCATAATGTTTTTTTTTATCATTTCTGTAACTTAAAAGATAACTGAGTTATTGGTTAAAAACTAAAAATAATTTTGGATATTATGAACATACCAAACTGCAGATACCGGCGTGAATGCTGGCACTTGAGCAAACCGCTACTAACCTGACTAAAAACATCAGTACCCGGTACATCTCTGTTTAACAAGTTCGCTGCTAAAGACGCAGATGTGAGCTTGACACTGGACACTGTGAGAAGCGGCCGACGCACAGGGTATTGCACGCCAACCCCCGTATTGGGAATATAAACAATACACAATGCATTGCGTGCTTCGCACGCCAACCCCCGTATTGGGAGTATTTTCAATACACAGTGCATTGCGTGCTTTGTAATATACAACATACAATGCATTGCGTGCTTCGCACGCCAACCCCCGTATTGGGTGTATTTTCAATACACAGTGCATTGCGTGCTTCGCACGCCAACCCCCGTATTGGGAATATTTTTAATACACAATGCATTGTGCTTCACACGCCAATTTTAAGCCTAACACATAAAGCTTTAAAATATTAGTGATTATTACGTAGAAAGATTGAAAAATAAAAAATAATGTAATTTCTAGTCATTTAGGCTATAAATATAAAAAATAAAAGGTCAGCTCCTAGCATAGGAAATACAAAATTTGCGTAGCAGTGCACGTGTTAAGGGTGAGGTAAACATCCACTAGTTCGTTTGAAGGATGAGTCACATTAGAAAGCGGTATGGGAAAATGTTTTTTTCTCCACTTACGCCCTTTCCCCACACCCCCGGCCCATCACGCCAGGGCGAGGCCACGTGCCAGGATTCACGCCGATCATTGTTGAATAACAGATAAACTACAGTATTCATATATCATGTCAACTTCCGTTTGCTTTACCAGGAAATTCTGGATATGAGTCGTGTTATTCAAGTAATACGTTTAGGCATTGAGTCTGGTTATCTTTAGTTTGTTTAAGTATTTTGTGGTTGTCATGGTATAGGACATCAAAATGACTGCAAATCGGAATACGTAAATCCCACATAAAATTGTTTAGAACAATTTTTAGGATATTACTGTTATGATAGAATATCTTGAAAAATTAAACGCAATTTTTATAACGCTAAACAAATTTTAAATACAAATCTTAAACATTTCCTTTGATCTTTATGAAATGGTGTTCGCAAGTAAGTAACAATAAAATTGTTGTACTTCCTAATAAGTTTTCCAATTAAAATGTTCCCCCAGTGTGAATAAACGCTATGTTTATATTGCTATCTGCCAGTACTGGCTGTAATACAATTGCTTCTGTATCACTAATTAGCCATTGTTTGTAAACGAATGGTATAAATTTGATGACAGATTTGACAATTAAAACACAGATGGATATAGTTCCAATGTATGGTATCTGTGTTTTGTCATCTGTGACATGTACATCAATAAACAAAGGATTGATTGGACGTTTTACTCTGATAATGTTTATTGTTTTTAGTACATACTAGCTGATTCGTGCGAATATTTCGCATGTTAGGAGTAGGCCTACTTTCCTGATTTAATGCGTTGATTTAATTAAGTAAATTACGTCTATTTATTTACGTTGATTTAATTTGATTGATTTGCTTGATAGATTACACTTGCACTTGCATATAGAATGTAAAACATTTGAATAACAGCTGTCAAGTTAGTTAAACAGATTATTAATAGATGGCACCTTTCATTAGGAACCATATGAAGAAGAATATTATTTGTTTTAATACATTTTTGTAATGAAAACATGCATTTTTAAGCTGTTTGACTATTTTTTTTTCAATAGCGGGGAACATAAGCTTTAAAATGATGCTTGAATAATAATTACTTTTGATGAAGAATAAGGGAGTTATCGCTTAGCGACAAAACAAATCTTTGAGAAATAATATAAGGATTAGACGATGCATTAGGTTATGTTTTTCACTTGAATATGTTTTATGGCTGGGGTCAGGAGAAATATCCCTGTTTTAGGTTGTTTAGTATATTGAAAATACAGCTGACTCGAAATATATAGTAGAAATACTGAGTTATCATGGAGAACGTATCCTAGGTTCAATGTTTTCCTTTAGACAGATTCTATAATATCTTGCTATGGTCTTTATCAATTATTATAAATCAATAATTTTGTTGACGGTTCCGAACCATAAACGGAAAAAATAAAACTTGATCTATGTTTTGTTTGTTCATACGTGACAGTTGATTTTCGCACTCGATGTTAAAAAAAAAACATAGTGCAATTTTTTAAATGAAAACTGATTTGATATCCCTAATATTTCATTAGACGTAGCCGTATACAGCTCGAGGCAGGCCAAATTCCAATAGCGACTAGAGTTGAATTACCAAGGTGCGGTACATTACCAGGACCTTGCTTGACTGCGGCCAAGGACACTGTGTTAGGGAGGGGAAGGTCACTGCGGTGGTAGAACACGACTTGTTTTGAAACCAACAAGTGCTCGATAGAATCTGTCCTACACAGTACAGGGAGCTGTCTGGCTTTAAACAGATATGCAAAAGATAGGCTAACTAAATACTCTGATGGAATCATGTATTTTTAATGTGAAGAAAACTTTAACTCAATAATTGACAGAATAAAACGTAAAAAGAGAGTCTCACAACGAATACGTTAATTCACTCAAACGCGTTTCAACAATAACGTGGCCATCTTCAGTGATGCAAGAGCTATAGTTGGGATTAATTTATTCAGGTTGGGGCAAAAAAAGGCAATTGGAAAATAAATTGGTTTATTATTAACATATCTATATTAAACTAAGCATTAACAAATTACAAAATTATATGTCCAACATGTACCCCTCCATTATCGACAACATTTTTCATGTGCCTAATCATTGCAGTGACCAAGTTGTTACATTCAGGGGTAACATTTCCAAGAACAGATTCTATATTTTGACGGAGCTGTTGCAGGCTTCTTGGAACCGGTGTAATGAACCTTTATTAACAATCCCCATAGATACGCGTGAGGTCAGGACTTCGAGACTCAAGTTCTCCTGGAAAAAGTTCTTCAAAAAGCTGTTTGTTACCACGACCCACATGCCCAGTTCCTCCATCTTGCTGGAATATATTTTTTCACATTCGAGACCATGAGACCATGACAACAACTGCAAATCAGCTTGAAAACGATTAATCACTTGTTATCTGTACACTGCTGTAGTAATTGTGATTCTTAATAAACCTTGTGGTTCTAAACTCTCTGACCCAACTTGAGATAGTTTTGTTTGGAGGTCTCTGCTTTTCATAATGTGTTAAAAACTTTACCTTTACAATTGCCAAGAATGGCCCACTACACCGAACTTCGCCGTAACTACGGAAGTAATGTTCCACCCAAAAACCACGTTCTTTTTCACTGTATTGCTGCATTTTTCTCTTAAAAATACACAACTATAGAGTTACTTATCTGAATGTGACAGCAAAAAATCAGCTGTTTATATAAAAATAAGAAAAACAGCTGGTAAACGCTAATAATACAATTCAGTTACCTTTTTATTGCCACACCCTTTAGTTTGATTATTATAGCTCGTTCACCACTCGATACATCTCTCGTTTGCCCAATATAAGACTGCATGCTTGATACGCCAACCCCTTCTTCCCCTAATTTATTTGTAATGAAAGTTTAGGAGTCAAATTATAACTTCAAAGATAAGACGGTAAACAATATAAAAATACTTAATCAAAATAACAGGCTTTATAAAATTAGAGGTAATAAACGGTACCAGATAACTGCCACATTCTTTCTCCCAGTTGAAACTTTATACCTTCCCAAGAGTAGCATAGGAGGTGGTTATTTAGAATTGCAAAAGTAGGATATACAATGGAAAACATTAGATGTATGTAATACATATCCATATTAAGTTTCATATTAGTTTCATTCAAAATATTTACTAATAAATATTATTATTATTATTATTATTAAAACTATTCGATCCATTTCGATCAAATTTGCACCAACCATGTCAATTAGACCTGTATAGATGCACGAAAAAAGGTTTTGAATTTTTTTTTTAAACAACCTCCTTATTGGCCAAAAACCCCCAAAAATCAGTTATTATTATTATTACCCAAACAAGATTTTTAGAAAGATGCGGTTTTTTCCATGTGGTAGGGTACGTTAAGGGCTACAAATAAGCCAAATTTTATCAAAATCGTTAGACCCGTTTTTGAGAAATTTTGATGTTTCTCGTTTTTTTGCCATTTTTGGGGGGTAAAACCCCTTAAAAATCAAAAATTTGGGAAAATGAAAAAAAACGCCTGGAGATATTAAAGTACTACACCTACATACCAAATTTCATCAAAATCGGACCGTTGGTATGGCCTCCAGCTCTGTACAAACACTAACAGACACACAGACACACGGACAGACATCACCAAAAAAACTCATTTTTTGGTTCAGGGAGCACCTAAACAAATAATTCCACTAAAAATATTTTTGGGTTCAGGGAGCACCAAAACAGATAATTCCACTAAAAATTCAAATTCGAAAATTTGGACTAAAACAATAGGCTACTTTCTCCATATACTAACTACATATAGGGTGGAGAAAGTAAAAAGGAACCAACATCATTTGTCTCTACCGAAAATTATAAGCCTTCGTAATTGGTTACACTTCCAGTGCCACTGATATATTATAAAAATAAATATTCTTAAAACTTGATTAATATAAAAGTATTTAAATTAATTGTAGTATTTTAAAGTTTTGAAAAAATGTAAATGATATGGTACAGGGCACACATAACAACCACACAACCCCTATGTACAACACTACTTAGGAATCTTCCACTTTCAAAACCAAACCTAACCTAAACTCGGAGAAAATCTATTTTCACGTAAAAACAATCACTTCGCCCCATTACTATAGAAGAACCAATTCAACTCGTAAAAGAGCGTTTTGTATTGGCTGTAAATGGTACGTGCAGCCTTTCAAGCGTACCAACCCTTTAACAAAAACAATACTGACGCTGCTTGTAATGAACGCATTAAGACACTAACAAAGGAACATTTTAACTTGGATTAGGTTGGCTGAACTGCTTCAAGTTAATAGGGAAACTTTTATAGCTTCAAGTTACATCTGTTTGAGAGGGGGGAGAGATAGACTTTGCAGAGATTAAGTCAGTTTTTATTATAATGTGAATACAGCTGGTTTCACAGTGTTATAAATTTAGTATGGAAAATAAGAGAAAGCATCGCGTGTGTTAGACCTTTATCAATTAGAAGCTGTTGGCTTAGTCGAGTGCCCATTAAGATATTCACTTATGCCCAAGTAGAAATGCAAAGATGTACCTTACGCTGCAGCACAATGTTGGGCAGATATTCCAGCAGTGCACCATATCGTTGAAGCACCATATTGGGCACTCATTCTTCCAGCGATACCCATTTCGTTGCAGCACTATATTGGGCACACATTCATCCATCAGTACACCATTTTGTTGGAACACTATGTTAGGCACACATTCTTTCATCAGTACAGCATTGCGTTTCAACTTTATGTTTTGTACACATTCTTCCAGCAGTACACCATTTTGTTGGAACACTATGTTGGGCACACATTCTTCCAGCAGTGCACCATTTCGTTA
>JAGFPH010027516.1:0-10001 GCA_018207615.1 Philaenus spumarius | reverse complement strand
GCTTCGTTTGGTTTTCGGCGTCTCATTCCCCCCCTTTAAAGCTCTTTTCATATCTCACATGGCATTACAATTTATTACACATATATATACTCTATTTTAACAATATTTCCCTTTTATTAATCTCCCTTGTATTTATTTTGAATTAATAAAAATTTTTTATTAATTTATTTTATTTTTACAAAACTATTTATTTATATATATTGAACTTCGGCTTGATTATGCCCTATTATTGACTCTATTAAATGCTATTTTTTATGATTTAATTACATTTGAACTTTATGAGTTATTAGCCTTTTTATGCCCAAGAATGACTTTACACTTTATTTTTAAGCTATTAAACTTTATAACTTTATATTTTTTATTACCTTATTTTCTTAACCCTTTTTAACTCTACAAATTACTCTACTTTGTTTTTGGATTTTATTTAAATTCTGCAAAATCGATTTGTTTACGCTTACGTTTTTGTCTATAACTTTTTAACAAATTATCATAACAAATTTATTTTTATTACTCCTTGCTTATTTAACTCTCCTTTCAACATAAATCTAATAATAACAACTTCTTTTTATAAAATTACAAACCCCTATCTTCCAATGTTAATTCATTTCTACCAAATTTAGACAAGACTGGACAAGTCAATGCCTGTCAGATCCTGCAAGGTTTTGGCTTGGTCTTGTCGCTAATGCATACGTCATAGTCTGCACTTATTTAACTAACACAATTTTAGTTAATTCTTCAAAATTATTAATAAATACTATTTTCACATTGGAAACTACTTTTTTATCTTAATTTTGGGCTTTTTTGACACCCTTTGGCTTTAATCTTTTGTTATATTGACTCTGAATTTATTTTAATTAATGTAATTAATTAACCCCAATTGGATCGGTCGATTGGCCGTTCCAATTATTCCCCCCCTTTAAAAACTGATTTTAATTCCTGAAAATCTGTTTTAGTAACACTTTCTTATACATTTTACTTTATACAATATTTCCTTAACCTAACATTTATACAAATATCCACGTACCTTTCGTACACCTTATGTCCACCTTAGTCCACTTTTGTCCTAAATACACATTTATAACACAATTTTATATAGTCACAACATCTGGTTGTATTTGGCCTTGCTATCTGAAACACATGTCTTAATACTATTTCCTTAATACTAACACTTAATTGTAGCAAACAATCATGTTAAGTAAAAATGAAAAAACCCATGACCTACTGCCCCTTTCAAAACTCACAATGTATTATTACTTTGCAATGACTTTAAAAGGTTCAAAATAACAACTCCAATTTGTCTACCAACGCTTTCTGTCTCTCCCCTCGATGTTTCTCGGTTGTCATGTTCTGCGGAAATTGTTATTTACCCAGTGGCATTGTGAATGTTAATGGCTTTCCTTTCTTTCCTATTTCTCATCGCTTCACTGCTGTGGGTCGGTGACTTGTTGTGTTTTGCAGGATGTTTTTATTTTGGTTTGACGGATGTTTTTTGTTTACTTCCACTTCCTTGCTGCTGGCCTAGTTTTCGAAGACTGGTTTCCCTTCTGCACTTCGATTGTCACTTGCCTATGAATTGTGTTATTTACAAATTTATTTACACTATTGTTTTCATCTTAGTTCTTGGCTTGTTTCCGAATTTGTTTATTACACAGTACTTCATTTTAGTTTTTGGTTTGTTACCGAACTTGTTTACCTTACTGAACTTTGTTTTTTGAAGATGTTTCCTCACCTTAGTATTAATTCCACGTTGGCTATTTCTCACAAATCTCCCTTTTTTAATTACTTGCTTAATTCTCCTTTTATTTATTTCTATTGATTTACAGACCTTTTGTGTTAAACCCCATTTGCTTTCACGTATCTCTTTCAACGTTTCCAGCTCCCTAGATCGCAGTATTTCTGAACGATCCTTTAAGTTTTGGTTGCCCTGATTTTCTCCCTTCAGTAACACCTCACTTAAACCTTGGTTATTCCGTATCTTTTTCATCGGCTCTAACCCTTTAACACTCATCTCTCCCTTACTGAAATTTCCTAACTCATAACCTTTGGAATTTTTACTTTTGGTTTGTTTGCCTTTCCTACAATTTTGTTTTACGTCTATCTTGGTTTTAATAGACAACAGACATGCCCCTTTCTCTCGCATACCCGGATTTGGATCACCGACTTGTTGAATGTTTCCACATTTCATCAAATCTCGTTTAAAGTTGTTATTAAAACGGTTTTCTTCATCCAATCTCAATTTCTTTACTCCTATGAAATTTTTCCTATTTCCCTCTATCTGTTTAACACTTTGTTTACTTTTAGCTTCCTCCTTTGTTTTAAAATTAACTTTTATTTCTTCCCCTTTAATTATGACTTTTAAAAATTCTTCTTCTAAATTGATTTTTGCTTTTAGCCTATTTAGCATATTACATCCTAATATAGCTTTAGTTGTTAATTTTGGCACTATTAAGAATATACCTTCTATTGTTTTGCCTTCAAAGTTTATGGGTATCATTGTTTGTTTGGCTACCCTTACTCTCCTATTTCCTATTGCCCCTACTACCTCTACATTCATTACCGGTAGCTCTAAAAATCTATAACCCTTTACTTTTAACTGCTCAAAATACTCCGCTTGAATACATGAATATTCCGCCCCCGTGTCCAGTTCAAGACACAATGGACTTTCATGAATTTTGACCTCTACCTCCGGACATTTGATCTTATCTTTTGGTAAATAGGTGTTATTTGGCTCTTCTAATAACTCTTCCCTAATATTCAATGAAATATTCTGCAGTTTAAATTGTAAATGGCTCATTTTATTTTTTATTCTCGCGGTCCCTGATTCCGTATATTTATTTTGTACCTTTGATTCCAATCTTTCATTCCCAGAGACCAACTTCGTTAGTTTTTTGGACTAGGTTTCGGATTTTGATTAGATGGAATAGGTTTCTTAGGGTACTGGGTTTGGCTTGTGCTAGGTTGATTCTCATAGGATCTGGGGTATGGGTGTTTAGGAAGGTTTCCAGAGTCCGTATTACGCGTTGGTTGCCTGTCTAGGTTCCCTTGGTTTCGCGGATATTCGTCTCTATTGTCTCGCCTAGTTTCCCTCTCCATTGCCTCAAAAGCTCTTAAAAGTTCTATAGCCTCTTCAAAACTTTCGCTTGGCTTTCCTACGCTAGCTACCCGTATTCTTTGGTCAAAATGCCTCAACAATCTATTTATTACAAATTTCTCCGGAATAGCAGGTTCTAAATACCGGGCCTTTGTTACCATTTTACAAAAATACTCTACTCTTGTCATAGAACCGCGATCATTATATCTCCCATTCTCTATTTGATTTCGCAAAATTTGTTGTGCCTGGTAACCCCAGAAATTCTCTAAAAATTTTGCTCTAAATTCCCCATAGTTTGTGCTATCCCTCTTTACAATGGACCACCAATCTATTACTGCACCTCGCAAGTATTTCTCGATTATTTTTAATTTTTCTTCGCCTTCTAACAAAGGGTCTATCTCATTAAAAAGATCTTCCATATCCGTTATAAATTTCATGGGACTTTCCTTTGGTGTACCCCAAAATTCTTGGACTTTGTGCTCCCCTTCTTTACTAGCATGGATATAAACTACGCGCTTTTCTGCCCCTGCCACACCATGGGCTGTGCTAGAACTCCTAACCCTTTTTTCTAACGCTTTAACTGTTGTTTCTAATTTCTTTTCATTAGCTTTTACCTCTTCTATGCTATCCCTATTTGTTCTTCCTAACTCTTTAATCTGTACAATGTCTTCTTTTATGTCTGCGATCTCTACTTCGCAATGGTCTACTCTGCCCTGAATAAATTCCATCCCTCTCTGTACCTCTTCTCTTATTCCACCTACGGCTCCTAAAATTTCATCGCGATGTTTTTCCTCCCTAGCTTCGCGTTCTTTCTCCCTAGCTTCGCGTTCTAATTTTTCAGCTACCCTTTCCTGCTCTTTCACTTTTTCCCTAGCTTCGCGTTCTTTCTCCCTAGCTTCGCGTTCTAATTTTTCAGCTACCCGTTCTTGCTCTTTTATTAACTCCCTGGCTTCACGTTCTTTCTCCCTATCCTCCCGCTCTTTCTCTTTGGCTAACATTACTTTTAACAATTTTTTAATCTCCTCTTCCTCCCCTTTTTTCTGTTCGCTTGGAGTTGCCATTGTTTATGATTTCAAAAAATTTGTTAAAATTCCCTAATTTTGTATATGCTAAATTAATCACTCTTATTGCTACACTTCTTACAATTACTCTTATATTTAACAGGTCAGCTACCCTCAGATCACTTTTAACTGTTCGTTCGTTGTCTCAGTGAGAAATAACTATTTTAAACTTTAAAATATTATTTGTCACACGAGCCAACGCGTTGGGCGCCACTTGCCACGCGCAAACCTCCCTACCCTTTAATTTTTTCAATAAACACAACCTTTTGTTGTTACCTTTAACACTTTCCCTCATCAAATAACACCCAAGTGTTTTCAGGCCTTATTTGACGTTGTTCCGTTGTACTACCCCGTTAGAACAATTTGAGAGGTTTGGCGAGGGCAAGAAAAGGAAAACTTTTTGTTTCCTATTCTTAAGTTTTTTAAATTTAAATTAGTTAGACCTTTTTTGTCTTTTGTGTAGTACACTAGCTCAATTCTAGACTCTTTTTCGGGATCGTTCCCTTTGGAGTTAAATTTGTAGTGATCCGTGAATAACTCACCTGCTGACTTAATTACACTAGAGCACTGAATGGTTTTAGGATTAATTTGATTGGATTTGTAAATTATATATTCAAAATTTTTCTATTGAAAACACAAAAACGATTTATTAATTAACATAAATCCATTAACTTTGAAACAACAAATTATTATTTTCAAAAACACAATGAAATTTATTAATCTTTAACTTATAATTACATATATTGAAAAGTAGCAAAGTGATTAATTAATTTATTAATTAAAATTTGTATATTAATGATTATATTATTTACATATTTCGATTTGCCATTGTGAGTAATGAAATTTACTAAACGAGTTTACTTTATTCAATTTCCCCAGAATCTACTTGAATTTATTTATTTAATTTAATTTATATATTACTTTTCAAAAAAGGGATTTATTTAAATTATAAGTAACAATGATCGTTTGCCACTTACAGAACACAAGAAGTTCGACGCGTAATTCCTTCTGTCGATTTCCAGCGATTTAAAGTTGTTCTCCTTGGTCCCCAGAATGGTTTCTTCGGCTTACAGTTGTCTTCTCCTAGACTTAATTAAAGTTGTCCTCTCCTAGTTGATTGTAGTATCTTTTGGCAAGATAGGCCGTTTATATGGATATTCTTCTCCCGAAATTATCACGTCCCGACTTAGCTTTAGGCCGGAGCTTAGAATGAACGCACACCGAAACTGATCGCCCTACGCCTTCCTTTTAAGTACCCTCGGAGCTCGGTCAGCTGTTTACTCGTTGGCGCTTCGTGCTAAAACTCAAGTTAGAGGGGATGCAAGCTTCTCTTCTCGACTTTTCCCTTGTCAAACCAGCATCTTCCTCTATGTAACAAGAAATCCTGATTTCTTGCTTTAGAAATATATTTTTTGGTCTTAATATATTTCCTGATTTATTTGATGAATTTTAGTGCCTTTATTTCCCATCGATTAGGCCTAATTTAATTATTATCTTCATTTATTGAATTACAATGTGCGGTCTGTTTTGCTCTTCGTAGTAGATCCGATGACGTCACTTCCCCCTCGCAGCTTCGGGCTTGACTTCATGTCCGTGCCTGTCGTTTTGCGAAATTGACTTTGATTTCATTCAAACTCTATAACTTCTTTTTGCGTGGTCGGATTTTGATTTTGTTGACTTCTATGGATTGGTTGACGTTTTCTGGTTTCCCTGGAATTCGAATGGCGTTTCTACTCCTCTTCCTTCTTGAGTTATAGACTTCGTTAGTTTTGCTTAAATTTTGAAATTTATTTCCTGTAAATTTGAAATTTTCCATTTTTTCTTGCTTGTATCTTCTTCGGTTGGTCTTGAAACGCGCTAATCTGTTGTTGGTTTTTTGATAAATTGTTTGGTTGTCTAGTTATTCAGCTTGTTGTTACTCTAATTGGCTTCGTTTGGTTTTCGGCGTCTCATTCCCCCCCTTTAAAGCTCTTTTCATATCTCACATGGCATTACAATTTATTACACATATATATACTCTATTTTAACAATATTTCCCTTTTATTAATCTCCCTTGTATTTATTTTGAATTAATAAAAATTTTTTATTAATTTATTTTATTTTTACAAAACTATTTATTTATATATATTGAACTTCGGCTTGATTATGCCCTATTATTGACTCTATTAAATGCTATTTTTTATGATTTAATTACATTTGAACTTTATGAGTTATTAGCCTTTTTATGCCCAAGAATGACTTTACACTTTATTTTTAAGCTATTAAACTTTATAACTTTATATTTTTTATTACCTTATTTTCTTAACCCTTTTTAACTCTACAAATTACTCTACTTTGTTTTTGGATTTTATTTAAATTCTGCAAAATCGATTTGTTTACGCTTACGTTTTTGTCTATAACTTTTTAACAAATTATCATAACAAATTTATTTTTATTACTCCTTGCTTATTTAACTCTCCTTTCAACATAAATCTAATAATAACAACTTCTTTTTATAAAATTACAAACCCCTATCTTCCAATGTTAATTCATTTCTACCAAATTTAGACAAGACTGGACAAGTCAATGCCTGTCAGATCCTGCAAGGTTTTGGCTTGGTCTTGTCGCTAATGCATACGTCATAGTCTGCACTTATTTAACTAACACAATTTTAGTTAATTCTTCAAAATTATTAATAAATACTATTTTCACATTGGAAACTACTTTTTTATCTTAATTTTGGGCTTTTTTGACACCCTTTGGCTTTAATCTTTTGTTATATTGACTCTGAATTTATTTTAATTAATGTAATTAATTAACCCCAATTGGATCGGTCGATTGGCCGTTCCAATTATTCCCCCCCTTTAAAAACTGATTTTAATTCCTGAAAATCTGTTTTAGTAACACTTTCTTATACATTTTACTTTATACAATATTTCCTTAACCTAACATTTATACAAATATCCACGTACCTTTCGTACACCTTATGTCCACCTTAGTCCACTTTTGTCCTAAATACACATTTATAACACAATTTTATATAGTCACAACATCTGGTTGTATTTGGCCTTGCTATCTGAAACACATGTCTTAATACTATTTCCTTAATACTAACACTTAATTGTAGCAAACAATCATGTTAAGTAAAAATGAAAAAACCCATGACCTACTGCCCCTTTCAAAACTCACAATGTATTATTACTTTGCAATGACTTTAAAAGGTTCAAAATAACAACTCCAATTTGTCTACCAACGCTTTCTGTCTCTCCCCTCGATGTTTCTCGGTTGTCATGTTCTGCGGAAATTGTTATTTACCCAGTGGCATTGTGAATGTTAATGGCTTTCCTTTCTTTCCTATTTCTCATCGCTTCACTGCTGTGGGTCGGTGACTTGTTGTGTTTTGCAGGATGTTTTTATTTTGGTTTGACGGATGTTTTTTGTTTACTTCCACTTCCTTGCTGCTGGCCTAGTTTTCGAAGACTGGTTTCCCTTCTGCACTTCGATTGTCACTTGCCTATGAATTGTGTTATTTACAAATTTATTTACACTATTGTTTTCATCTTAGTTCTTGGCTTGTTTCCGAATTTGTTTATTACACAGTACTTCATTTTAGTTTTTGGTTTGTTACCGAACTTGTTTACCTTACTGAACTTTGTTTTTTGAAGATGTTTCCTCACCTTAGTATTAATTCCACGTTGGCTATTTCTCACAAATCTCCCTTTTTTAATTACTTGCTTAATTCTCCTTTTATTTATTTCTATTGATTTACAGACCTTTTGTGTTAAACCCCATTTGCTTTCACGTATCTCTTTCAACGTTTCCAGCTCCCTAGATCGCAGTATTTCTGAACGATCCTTTAAGTTTTGGTTGCCCTGATTTTCTCCCTTCAGTAACACCTCACTTAAACCTTGGTTATTCCGTATCTTTTTCATCGGCTCTAACCCTTTAACACTCATCTCTCCCTTACTGAAATTTCCTAACTCATAACCTTTGGAATTTTTACTTTTGGTTTGTTTGCCTTTCCTACAATTTTGTTTTACGTCTATCTTGGTTTTAATAGACAACAGACATGCCCCTTTCTCTCGCATACCCGGATTTGGATCACCGACTTGTTGAATGTTTCCACATTTCATCAAATCTCGTTTAAAGTTGTTATTAAAACGGTTTTCTTCATCCAATCTCAATTTCTTTACTCCTATGAAATTTTTCCTATTTCCCTCTATCTGTTTAACACTTTGTTTACTTTTAGCTTCCTCCTTTGTTTTAAAATTAACTTTTATTTCTTCCCCTTTAATTATGACTTTTAAAAATTCTTCTTCTAAATTGATTTTTGCTTTTAGCCTATTTAGCATATTACATCCTAATATAGCTTTAGTTGTTAATTTTGGCACTATTAAGAATATACCTTCTATTGTTTTGCCTTCAAAGTTTATGGGTATCATTGTTTGTTTGGCTACCCTTACTCTCCTATTTCCTATTGCCCCTACTACCTCTACATTCATTACCGGTAGCTCTAAAAATCTATAACCCTTTACTTTTAACTGCTCAAAATACTCCGCTTGAATACATGAATATTCCGCCCCCGTGTCCAGTTCAAGACACAATGGACTTTCATGAATTTTGACCTCTACCTCCGGACATTTGATCTTATCTTTTGGTAAATAGGTGTTATTTGGCTCTTCTAATAACTCTTCCCTAATATTCAATGAAATATTCTGCAGTTTAAATTGTAAATGGCTCATTTTATTTTTTATTCTCGCGGTCCCTGATTCCGTATATTTATTTTGTACCTTTGATTCCAATCTTTCATTCCCAGAGACCAACTTCGTTAGTTTTTTGGACTAGGTTTCGGATTTTGATTAGATGGAATAGGTTTCTTAGGGTACTGGGTTTGGCTTGTGCTAGGTTGATTCTCATAGGATCTGGGGTATGGGTGTTTAGGAAGGTTTCCAGAGTCCGTATTACGCGTTGGTTGCCTGTCTAGGTTCCCTTGGTTTCGCGGATATTCGTCTCTATTGTCTCGCCTAGTTTCCCTCTCCATTGCCTCAAAAGCTCTTAAAAGTTCTATAGCCTCTTCAAAACTTTCGCTTGGCTTTCCTACGCTAGCTACCCGTATTCTTTGGTCAAAATGCCTCAACAATCTATTTATTACAAATTTCTCCGGAATAGCAGGTTCTAAATACCGGGCCTTTGTTACCATTTTACAAAAATACTCTACTCTTGTCATAGAACCGCGATCATTATATCTCCCATTCTCTATTTGATTTCGCAAAATTTGTTGTGCCTGGTAACCCCAGAAATTCTCTAAAAATTTTGCTCTAAATTCCCCATAGTTTGTGCTATCCCTCTTTACAATGGACCACCAATCTATTACTGCACCTCGCAAGTATTTCTCGATTATTTTTAATTTTTCTTCGCCTTCTAACAAAGGGTCTATCTCATTAAAAAGATCTTCCATATCCGTTATAAATTTCATGGGACTTTCCTTTGGTGTACCCCAAAATTCTTGGACTTTGTGCTCCCCTTCTTTACTAGCATGGATATAAACTACGCGCTTTTCTGCCCCTGCCACACCATGGGCTGTGCTAGAACTCCTAACCCTTTTTTCTAACGCTTTAACTGTTGTTTCTAATTTCTTTTCATTAGCTTTTACCTCTTCTATGCTATCCCTATTTGTTCTTCCTAACTCTTTAATCTGTACAATGTCTTCTTTTATGTCTGCGATCTCTACTTCGCAATGGTCTACTCTGCCCTGAATAAATTCCATCCCTCTCTGTACCTCTTCTCTTATTCCACCTACGGCTCCTAAAATTTCATCGCGATGTTTTTCCTCCCTAGCTTCGCGTTCTTTCTCCCTAGCTTCGCGTTCT
>JAGFPH010027515.1:0-10001 GCA_018207615.1 Philaenus spumarius | reverse complement strand
TCACCAATACATTCATTTATACAAAAGTAAAAAAGAAATTCGTTTAACCTCGGAAACATTCGTACACCTTCGTATAACATATAAACATACTCCATTATTAATTTCTTCATTATAACATTAATAGTTTCTAAATCATTTTGATATATCAATATGAAATGAAAAGCAATTATAAGTTAATCTTTTTATCTTTATTTTGATACATAACAATGTATACAAATACAAACATTTAACACATAGGCTTACAGTTGTATTATCCTTATAGTTGTACACATTTAAGCCTACCAGTTAAAAATTCCCTCAGTATAGTTACGTAGACCTAGATAAAGTTTGTTGTTTTCAAATAGAATTTTTATAAATGATGTATTTCTTATGTGTATATAATTAATCTGGCTGTGATTTTCCTGGGAGCTTGCTAGTTTATGTTACTAAATTATAATTTAAAAGTAGTAGCGAAGTAAATTCAAAAAACGCAGTGATTCGGTCAGGGATGTAGAGAAACAAATGCGGAAATTAGCGGAAATAGGAACTCTGAAGAGTCGAAAAATTTTAAAATTTATTTTTTGATAGTTTTGAATGTTGCCTCTTTTTTCAAAATGTTGAATTTGGGAAGCAATCAAATTGGAACCCATTTCTTGTGGCATACCAAGGAAAACCGCAAACAAATCTAAATTATTGCCTTATTATTTTGGTCACATTTCTGACCTTTATTTTGTTTGATTTAATGTTGTTGGTTTTCACTCCTTATTGTTCTAACTATTTAAACCTCTGAGACAAGTTTCGAAAAAATGTTAAAACTTAGCCCTTATCGCTAAGAGTTTCAACGAAATCGGATAAGGTGATTTTCATTAAAATCGAAACATTGCAACCCTTTTTTTATAACGTAGTATAGATTAAATGTTAAAGCTACACTGTGTGCGCGTCGTAACTCGATGTTGTAAAAGTTGGCCAATTAACTGAGATCTATGGTGACCACGTGACTAGATAGTGAAGTAATAGCGTAATTAACTTTCAAAGCATCTTCAAGTTTATGGTAGCTTTTTTATAAGTTAAAAGATAACCGTGTTAGAAAGAAACTGACAGTTTTTCTCACTTATCTGAAACGTGAAAGGTTAACCTACAACCGTAATAGTTTTCTTTTTTTTATCTAAAGAAAAATGCTAAACCATTATGTTTGCCGCAAAGTAAAAGGAAAACGTCTTGTATTTCATGAATTTGTTTGTAAATTTGCTTGCATCAGAATCCAGTTCACCCTACCCATTCACCTATCCAGGTAAACCTATTCAGGTCACCTATCCAAGTGCCTCTGTAATAATCAAAACTCTGGCGCTCCTACGCTTGCGTCAATACCAGATCACCGCTACCCCTATCACCCTCGATCCAAGTGTCTCTGTAATAATATAAACTCTGACCCTACCGAGCATGCGCCAGAATCCAGGTCAACGCCACTCCCACCACCCTACCCTAATCCAAGTGCATCTGTCCTAATCAAAACTCTGACCCTACTGAGCATGCGCCAGAATCCAGACCACCGCCACTCCCACCACCCTACCCTAATCCAAGTCCCTCTGTCCTAATCAAAACTCTGGCCCTACTGCGCAAGCGTCAGGTTCCAGGTCAACGCCATTCCCACCACCCTACCATAATCCAAGTGCTTCTGTCCTAATCAAAATTCTGGCCCTACTGCGCATGCGTCAGGACCAGATCACCGCTACACCTATCACCCTCGATTCAAGTGTCTTTGTCCTAATATAAACTCTGATCCTACAGAGCATGCACCAGAATCCAGGTCACCGCCACTCCCACCACCCTGCCTAATCCAAGTGCATCTGTCCTAATAAAAACTATGGCAATACTGCGCATGCGTCAGGATCTAGGTCACCGCCACTCTACCCTAATCCAAGTGCCTCTGTCCTAATCAAAACTCTAACCCTACTGCGCTTGCCTCTGTACCAGGTCACCGCAACCACCCTACCTGTTCCAAATGCCACTGCCTTAATCAAAACTCTGGCACTTCAACGCATGCTCGGAATCTATGTCACCGTTACCAGCTTACTCTGATCCAAGAGCCTCTGCCCTAATCAAGACTGAGCCCCTACTGGGGATGTATAAAAATCAAGGCCACCACTACCTCTTCCACAATCTCCTGATACAAGTGCTTTTGCCCTAACGAAAACTCTAGTCCTACTGAGCATGCGTCAAGATTCAGATCACCGCTACCCAACCACCATCGATCCAAGTGCCTCTGTCTTAATCAATCGTAATTTCCGTAAACAAATCAGTATATACAATAATCTGTTTGCTTCGCTGCGAGTCTTCGCGGGGTGGGTGATGGAAGCGAGCAGGGGTCGAAGCCCTTTAGTACTTATTTAAAGAAAAACCAGTCATCAACTGGATACAATTTTAAAACTCATGTTGCAACGTTGTATCTTGTGTTAGTGGTGTTTTTATTGTTTTGTAGTTTTGTTTTACTGTAAGTGTTGTTCTTTATTTGTTTTTTGTTTTCTTAGGTTTGTGGTTATATCAATTAGTATTAGGTTTATGGTGCTATTTTTTGCTTGTTAACTAATTTCAATATTTGAAATAGTTGTCCCTGCTGTTAATGGTTTTTAGTTGCAGCTGTTAGAAGAACTTATTATTTGTTAAGTTTTACCAGACTTTATTTTCGTTTAGTAATTTTAAATTTTATTTTATTCACGTTGGTTTTTCGGCTACGAAACGTTGCCTGAATTTCCTACAAACGGTAGTAAAAATATACTCAGATAAAAAGCCATTTACGTAACAACGGCTATGGGAAGCCCTTAAACTCCCCTTACCTACTCGATGCAACCCTCTATCTACTAAGTGAAAATAACTACCTTGCTAAGGGGGCGTGTCTCTACGTCAGCAGGAAGTTTCCCCTGAAACCCTACAAGTAGTAAATCCTCACTACCCTCGAACCCTCGTGTAGCCTTCGCGTTGTGTATTACAGAACAGCCACCTTGGTATTCGGAATAGTTTGAACTCGGTTCCCTTATCGTAGCTTTTGAATGAACCTAAATAATTCGAACACGCAGCCGAATCGCTGACGTGAGTTGAGCGAATTTCCAAAATTACGTTTATATGTTTTAGGGTTTCAACCAACTATTTGGGAAATTGGTCTACTCTCGCAGGCGCTGAATAGCTGCCTGCTTGTACGAAATATATTAGGAGACTTTATTTGCACCTCTGCCTCCAGTCGTTTCGCTCGCAGCGGAAAAAACTCGGGTATAAGCGATTGGGAGTCTCACACTTGCGTAATTACCGGGTTGAGCATAAAGCATTCTCCAGAATCTTATGTAAGCTGAGAGAGTATGGGGTAAACGAACCTCTTAAACACATTTACTAGTGCTACTTTCTACCATAAATAGTTAAATTATGGAACTTTAAAGAACTACTGAAGTTAATACTTCCCTTCCTTAAACTGTTTACTAAAGTTTAAAATATGTATCTACTTTACAAATAGGGATGGATCCCCTTGCATGTTTTCGTCTCATTGTCTTCAACTAACGCGAGTTTTATTGTCGTTTCGGTCGTCCGGGCCGGATACAACCGCGTTCTTTTGGTCGTCCGGGCCGGATACGTCTTCCGCAGTCTTTGACATTACAAAGCCGTTACTTTGGGTTTAACTACCGCAGAATCACGCTCCGGTGACCTGGAGGTGTTATGAAAGATTATGAAATCCACCTAAGCACGTTCAGTCGCTGTTACATCCTTAGTCGTTAAAAGAAAACGACCCATTGTGAAAAATGATGTAAGGTAAATTACATCACGTTAATCGATTTTAGATAATAATTTGAGAATGTCTCCTACATCTTTAAATAATATATTAACTAGGGGAGCCCACAACAGAAATTGCGTTGCTGCCGAAACAAACATATTAAATTTTTTTTTAAAGAGGATATCGTTAATCATCACATTAAAGATAAGATAGTAAATAATAATAAATACCTAAATTAAATTTTTTTAAACTATCATGACTACTTAAGCTTACTCTTAAACAAAAACCTAACCTAAAAGTTTAAATTAGAATCTTTTTTAAAAGTATGCAATCAGCTGTTAATGGAAATGAAAGGTGTCCGGTATTAGAATCTTTAAAAAATTATATACTAACTACTGTCCCAAACTTCACCAATCTATTCTATAGGTGAAAATAATAAAAAAGTTCCAATAAACATATAGGTCCGAAAATCCTTAGTTTTGGAATTATCTACCATTTATTTATTTTTTAACATTTTTACTTAACATTTAATATTTTCATTTTTTTTATTTGTAACTTTAAAAATGACTGCCATTTAAACATTTTATTGTCAAATATCACGAAAACCGATAACTTTACAAAAACGTTTCATGAAACAAAACATTTCCATTTTTAAAGACCATAATGTTTTTTTTTATCATTTCTGTAACTTAAAAGATAACTGAGTTATTGGTTAAAAACTAAAAATAATTTTGGATATTATGAACATACCAAACTGCAGATACCGGCGTGAATGCTGGCACTTGAGCAAACCGCTACTAACCTGACTAAAAACATCAGTACCCGGTACATCTCTGTTTAACAAGTTCGCTGCTAAAGACGCAGATGTGAGCTTGACACTGGACACTGTGAGAAGCGGCCGACGCACAGGGTATTGCACGCCAACCCCCGTATTGGGAATATAAACAATACACAATGCATTGCGTGCTTCGCACGCCAACCCCCGTATTGGGAGTATTTTCAATACACAGTGCATTGCGTGCTTTGTAATATACAACATACAATGCATTGCGTGCTTCGCACGCCAACCCCCGTATTGGGTGTATTTTCAATACACAGTGCATTGCGTGCTTCGCACGCCAACCCCCGTATTGGGAATATTTTTAATACACAATGCATTGTGCTTCACACGCCAATTTTAAGCCTAACACATAAAGCTTTAAAATATTAGTGATTATTACGTAGAAAGATTGAAAAATAAAAAATAATGTAATTTCTAGTCATTTAGGCTATAAATATAAAAAATAAAAGGTCAGCTCCTAGCATAGGAAATACAAAATTTGCGTAGCAGTGCACGTGTTAAGGGTGAGGTAAACATCCACTAGTTCGTTTGAAGGATGAGTCACATTAGAAAGCGGTATGGGAAAATGTTTTTTTCTCCACTTACGCCCTTTCCCCACACCCCCGGCCCATCACGCCAGGGCGAGGCCACGTGCCAGGATTCACGCCGATCATTGTTGAATAACAGATAAACTACAGTATTCATATATCATGTCAACTTCCGTTTGCTTTACCAGGAAATTCTGGATATGAGTCGTGTTATTCAAGTAATACGTTTAGGCATTGAGTCTGGTTATCTTTAGTTTGTTTAAGTATTTTGTGGTTGTCATGGTATAGGACATCAAAATGACTGCAAATCGGAATACGTAAATCCCACATAAAATTGTTTAGAACAATTTTTAGGATATTACTGTTATGATAGAATATCTTGAAAAATTAAACGCAATTTTTATAACGCTAAACAAATTTTAAATACAAATCTTAAACATTTCCTTTGATCTTTATGAAATGGTGTTCGCAAGTAAGTAACAATAAAATTGTTGTACTTCCTAATAAGTTTTCCAATTAAAATGTTCCCCCAGTGTGAATAAACGCTATGTTTATATTGCTATCTGCCAGTACTGGCTGTAATACAATTGCTTCTGTATCACTAATTAGCCATTGTTTGTAAACGAATGGTATAAATTTGATGACAGATTTGACAATTAAAACACAGATGGATATAGTTCCAATGTATGGTATCTGTGTTTTGTCATCTGTGACATGTACATCAATAAACAAAGGATTGATTGGACGTTTTACTCTGATAATGTTTATTGTTTTTAGTACATACTAGCTGATTCGTGCGAATATTTCGCATGTTAGGAGTAGGCCTACTTTCCTGATTTAATGCGTTGATTTAATTAAGTAAATTACGTCTATTTATTTACGTTGATTTAATTTGATTGATTTGCTTGATAGATTACACTTGCACTTGCATATAGAATGTAAAACATTTGAATAACAGCTGTCAAGTTAGTTAAACAGATTATTAATAGATGGCACCTTTCATTAGGAACCATATGAAGAAGAATATTATTTGTTTTAATACATTTTTGTAATGAAAACATGCATTTTTAAGCTGTTTGACTATTTTTTTTTCAATAGCGGGGAACATAAGCTTTAAAATGATGCTTGAATAATAATTACTTTTGATGAAGAATAAGGGAGTTATCGCTTAGCGACAAAACAAATCTTTGAGAAATAATATAAGGATTAGACGATGCATTAGGTTATGTTTTTCACTTGAATATGTTTTATGGCTGGGGTCAGGAGAAATATCCCTGTTTTAGGTTGTTTAGTATATTGAAAATACAGCTGACTCGAAATATATAGTAGAAATACTGAGTTATCATGGAGAACGTATCCTAGGTTCAATGTTTTCCTTTAGACAGATTCTATAATATCTTGCTATGGTCTTTATCAATTATTATAAATCAATAATTTTGTTGACGGTTCCGAACCATAAACGGAAAAAATAAAACTTGATCTATGTTTTGTTTGTTCATACGTGACAGTTGATTTTCGCACTCGATGTTAAAAAAAAAACATAGTGCAATTTTTTAAATGAAAACTGATTTGATATCCCTAATATTTCATTAGACGTAGCCGTATACAGCTCGAGGCAGGCCAAATTCCAATAGCGACTAGAGTTGAATTACCAAGGTGCGGTACATTACCAGGACCTTGCTTGACTGCGGCCAAGGACACTGTGTTAGGGAGGGGAAGGTCACTGCGGTGGTAGAACACGACTTGTTTTGAAACCAACAAGTGCTCGATAGAATCTGTCCTACACAGTACAGGGAGCTGTCTGGCTTTAAACAGATATGCAAAAGATAGGCTAACTAAATACTCTGATGGAATCATGTATTTTTAATGTGAAGAAAACTTTAACTCAATAATTGACAGAATAAAACGTAAAAAGAGAGTCTCACAACGAATACGTTAATTCACTCAAACGCGTTTCAACAATAACGTGGCCATCTTCAGTGATGCAAGAGCTATAGTTGGGATTAATTTATTCAGGTTGGGGCAAAAAAAGGCAATTGGAAAATAAATTGGTTTATTATTAACATATCTATATTAAACTAAGCATTAACAAATTACAAAATTATATGTCCAACATGTACCCCTCCATTATCGACAACATTTTTCATGTGCCTAATCATTGCAGTGACCAAGTTGTTACATTCAGGGGTAACATTTCCAAGAACAGATTCTATATTTTGACGGAGCTGTTGCAGGCTTCTTGGAACCGGTGTAATGAACCTTTATTAACAATCCCCATAGATACGCGTGAGGTCAGGACTTCGAGACTCAAGTTCTCCTGGAAAAAGTTCTTCAAAAAGCTGTTTGTTACCACGACCCACATGCCCAGTTCCTCCATCTTGCTGGAATATATTTTTTCACATTCGAGACCATGAGACCATGACAACAACTGCAAATCAGCTTGAAAACGATTAATCACTTGTTATCTGTACACTGCTGTAGTAATTGTGATTCTTAATAAACCTTGTGGTTCTAAACTCTCTGACCCAACTTGAGATAGTTTTGTTTGGAGGTCTCTGCTTTTCATAATGTGTTAAAAACTTTACCTTTACAATTGCCAAGAATGGCCCACTACACCGAACTTCGCCGTAACTACGGAAGTAATGTTCCACCCAAAAACCACGTTCTTTTTCACTGTATTGCTGCATTTTTCTCTTAAAAATACACAACTATAGAGTTACTTATCTGAATGTGACAGCAAAAAATCAGCTGTTTATATAAAAATAAGAAAAACAGCTGGTAAACGCTAATAATACAATTCAGTTACCTTTTTATTGCCACACCCTTTAGTTTGATTATTATAGCTCGTTCACCACTCGATACATCTCTCGTTTGCCCAATATAAGACTGCATGCTTGATACGCCAACCCCTTCTTCCCCTAATTTATTTGTAATGAAAGTTTAGGAGTCAAATTATAACTTCAAAGATAAGACGGTAAACAATATAAAAATACTTAATCAAAATAACAGGCTTTATAAAATTAGAGGTAATAAACGGTACCAGATAACTGCCACATTCTTTCTCCCAGTTGAAACTTTATACCTTCCCAAGAGTAGCATAGGAGGTGGTTATTTAGAATTGCAAAAGTAGGATATACAATGGAAAACATTAGATGTATGTAATACATATCCATATTAAGTTTCATATTAGTTTCATTCAAAATATTTACTAATAAATATTATTATTATTATTATTATTAAAACTATTCGATCCATTTCGATCAAATTTGCACCAACCATGTCAATTAGACCTGTATAGATGCACGAAAAAAGGTTTTGAATTTTTTTTTTAAACAACCTCCTTATTGGCCAAAAACCCCCAAAAATCAGTTATTATTATTATTACCCAAACAAGATTTTTAGAAAGATGCGGTTTTTTCCATGTGGTAGGGTACGTTAAGGGCTACAAATAAGCCAAATTTTATCAAAATCGTTAGACCCGTTTTTGAGAAATTTTGATGTTTCTCGTTTTTTTGCCATTTTTGGGGGGTAAAACCCCTTAAAAATCAAAAATTTGGGAAAATGAAAAAAAACGCCTGGAGATATTAAAGTACTACACCTACATACCAAATTTCATCAAAATCGGACCGTTGGTATGGCCTCCAGCTCTGTACAAACACTAACAGACACACAGACACACGGACAGACATCACCAAAAAAACTCATTTTTTGGTTCAGGGAGCACCTAAACAAATAATTCCACTAAAAATATTTTTGGGTTCAGGGAGCACCAAAACAGATAATTCCACTAAAAATTCAAATTCGAAAATTTGGACTAAAACAATAGGCTACTTTCTCCATATACTAACTACATATAGGGTGGAGAAAGTAAAAAGGAACCAACATCATTTGTCTCTACCGAAAATTATAAGCCTTCGTAATTGGTTACACTTCCAGTGCCACTGATATATTATAAAAATAAATATTCTTAAAACTTGATTAATATAAAAGTATTTAAATTAATTGTAGTATTTTAAAGTTTTGAAAAAATGTAAATGATATGGTACAGGGCACACATAACAACCACACAACCCCTATGTACAACACTACTTAGGAATCTTCCACTTTCAAAACCAAACCTAACCTAAACTCGGAGAAAATCTATTTTCACGTAAAAACAATCACTTCGCCCCATTACTATAGAAGAACCAATTCAACTCGTAAAAGAGCGTTTTGTATTGGCTGTAAATGGTACGTGCAGCCTTTCAAGCGTACCAACCCTTTAACAAAAACAATACTGACGCTGCTTGTAATGAACGCATTAAGACACTAACAAAGGAACATTTTAACTTGGATTAGGTTGGCTGAACTGCTTCAAGTTAATAGGGAAACTTTTATAGCTTCAAGTTACATCTGTTTGAGAGGGGGGAGAGATAGACTTTGCAGAGATTAAGTCAGTTTTTATTATAATGTGAATACAGCTGGTTTCACAGTGTTATAAATTTAGTATGGAAAATAAGAGAAAGCATCGCGTGTGTTAGACCTTTATCAATTAGAAGCTGTTGGCTTAGTCGAGTGCCCATTAAGATATTCACTTATGCCCAAGTAGAAATGCAAAGATGTACCTTACGCTGCAGCACAATGTTGGGCAGATATTCCAGCAGTGCACCATATCGTTGAAGCACCATATTGGGCACTCATTCTTCCAGCGATACCCATTTCGTTGCAGCACTATATTGGGCACACATTCATCCATCAGTACACCATTTTGTTGGAACACTATGTTAGGCACACATTCTTTCATCAGTACAGCATTGCGTTTCAACTTTATGTTTTGTACACATTCTTCCAGCAGTACACCATTTTGTTGGAACACTATGTTGGGCACACATTCTTCCAGCAGTGCACCATTTCGTTA
>JAGFPH010027514.1:0-10001 GCA_018207615.1 Philaenus spumarius | reverse complement strand
GTGCGCACACCTATGTACATGGTACTTCCGGTCAAAAATGTGGTCTATTTCCAGTAAATATTTTTGGCTAACCTACCAGTTCAAGCGACTTAGAAAGCCAATGTTTGTACCAAATTTGGACCAAATCGGACATAAAATGCGTCCGTTAGAGTGCACTCACAAATATACATAAATATATACATATAATAACACCCAAAACGTGTTCTGGGGACCATGATCGGTGCTCATTTGCTACTCCCGACCTTGGGTCTTACCATAAGGGCCACTGTAGCAGCTCATTTTTCCTATGGAAATTCGCTAATTAGAAAGTTAATCTATGTTCTTAGAAATTTAAATGAAATATTATACTTTTGTGAAATAAGACAGTTTGCATATTTCCAATAATTTCTTTTGAAGGGGTGGGTGAGGGGTAATAGTTTGGGGTTGTGTCTGAAATTAATTCTGGCTCCCTTATATATATCATTCAGAAATCGGTTATAAAGATGGTGCTGCGTAAACCAGAAATACATCCATCTGATAGCTGTATGACCGTTTCAACGTATTTAATAGCAGACAAATTTTTATAAAAACTCTTAAACTTCTTTACATAATGTAAAGATACCAAATTCGTTTTATTCCTAAGCAGTCGGTACATCATATCAGGGATCATCTCATAAGTCATCAGTCCCTGATACTCATAATAATAAAAAAAAGAAAGACAGCCCATTATACTCATATACCATTTCAAAAATAAGTAATAAGATCTCATCATGATTGTAAAAATCATATAGGCTCAAGTGTAGGCCAACACAATGTAAAAGGAAAGAAGAATAATAACGTTGAGGAGGGAGAAGAAGAAGCATCGTTGGAGTAGAGAGGAAGAAGAAGGGAGTTTGTTACTAGCTTTGTTTGAAGACAGTTAATTTTTTATTTTATGGCAGAAAATTTTAAATTTACCACATAAATCTACTGCATCAAGCAGCAAGATGAAATAATGTGTTACGCCAATAAAGTTAATAAATAATAGCGAGTACAGTATTACAAAAATATCAAATTATAATATCCACCTTAAGCCATTTGGGTGAGTCAATGACAGTTATTCATTACAACACATCAGATCTGCAGGCTCTCTATTATAAATTTGATACCTCTTTAAAATTACCCACCAAATAATATCATTCGCTTCCTCAATCTCAAAACTGATCAAAGAACTATATTATTTTAAATAGAAAATTTTAGCGTAAGTTCAAAATTGTAATCATCCATCAATCATTCCAGACAAATCACTCTTCCATTCATTAGGCCTAAGTGCCTAAGTATAGAAATACTTGTTTTAGTAATTAATTAAGCATTTTATTAATTTGTTATTGACTTTACAAAGAATTATGTTACAAATAAAAATGTAACCGTTAGCCATGGGCGGATCCAGCAGATTTTTAAGGAGGGTTCTGTCTCCTATCTCGGGGGGAGATGAGGGGTGTGTTCTAAAATAATTTTTTGGAGTACAGTGCTTGAAAACGTCTTTTTAGAATATTTCACGATCACCCATTTTGAATAGGAATTAAGGATTATATGCTTTTTACCCAAAAATAAAGTTTTATTATAACAAATTATTTTTTTATAAAAAAACGGCTATAACGATTTTTAAAAAATTTTGCTCATTTGTAGCCTTTAATGTACCCTACCAAATGCAGAAAACCGTAACTTTCTAAAAATTCTTGTTTAGCTAGTAATAATAATAATAACTGATTTTTAGGGGGTTTTTGGCCAAAAAGGGGGTTGTTTTCAAAATGTTTCAAAACCTTTTTTCGAGCATCTCTATACAGGCCTAATAGACGTGTTTTGTGCAAATTTGTTCGAAATCGATAGAAAAATTTTCTCTCATCTAGCTAATAATAATATTTTTTATTTAATCTCCTACTTTAATATCACCTCTCCTACCCCACCTATAATAGTGAAATCACAATGAATCTGTTTAATAATTTAAATATGTTTGTGAGAAAGTTTGTGCCAGTTCCTGGTACCGTTTATTTAATAACTGTTAAAAAAACAAGCTAATTTATACTGTTTTAGCATGTTGGAGTTAGAATAAATTGGGCCTAATTTAGCAATTTATTTTGTCAAAAAAAAGGTAAACTTGGCTAAGATGGATAAATTCTAACAGTCAATTTTGTAATATAGGCCTGGCTCATTTCTGAAACATAGTATTAAGGTTATGTTAATCCTGCTATAATTTTTACTATACTTAGGCCTGGTTTAAAAACTTTAGTTGACAGAAGATAGTAGAACTAGGACTAAAATCGTAATGAAAGCCTCTCACGTTTCTAAAGCATGTATTTGAGGTTATAATTAATCTTATAATTACTGTTAATATATTTAAGCCTGGTTTCATAATTTTACAAACCTACGTACAAACGAGCCAAAGATTAACGAGATCCTTCAGCGAACTTTCCAATTGCGAGCGAAGCGAAGCAGCCATCTGAGGCGGGGTTGGGACCCGAAGCCCCTAGTGAGCAATTCTTGTTTATGTATCTATGTATCTGTCGCGGATCTCGAAAACGGATCTAAAGATTTTGATGAAAATTTGCATACAGAGGTTATTTGACGTCAGGAATTGAATGTGCTAGATCTTATGTCTTCAAAAACGCACATAAAGTCTGAAAAATGAGCATACAATTTAAAATCTTAACTTCTTTTTATACCACCATTCAAGTCACTTAGAAGGGGAATAGGTACAGCTTCTTTTTATACCACCTTCAAAGTCACTAAATATTCGAATAGATACAATCCAGATGTTAAAAATAATGAACGATGCTCGTTCACCCAGGTACAAACGAGCCATAGATTAGGGAGAGCCTTTAGAGAGTTTTCCAACTGCGAGCGAAGCGAAGCAGCCATCTGAGGACGCAGGCCGAGGCGGGGTTGGGACGCTAAGCGTCCAGGGGCAGAGCACCTAGTGTTTATTATATGAATTTGTATAGGGGAAAAATATACCGCTAAGCATGATACCGTCACATAAAATCGTAAAAGAAGTCCGATTGAAATGGGACAAAAACAGAAATGATTGTTACATCGTTGTTTTTAATATGAACTCGTGAATCGGTATATCACATTGTAATTAGTTTTTTTTTAATATTGAACTAGGGCATTCAAGGAAACGTAGCTAGTAGGATTGTAAAAGGGTCGGTTGCGGACGGGAGGCAATAAACCCTCCGGGTCTGTTTTGGTTGCCTCAGTTATGGTAACACGACCTATAGGTGTCATAGGCGTAACCATGGGGGGGGTTTGGGGGTTATAACCCCCCCATTGAAAAAATATTTCGGAATTTGTTTATATTAAAATACCTAACTTGTTTTCAACACCTATGCAAATGTTAAGCTACAATAAATTATCAATTTATTGCTGACATTATCTTTGGTTGAATTGGGCACTGACACTTTATTTTATATAGATGCAGTGTAGTGTAGCAAAGTATAGTGTTATAAAGGCAGCACACGGCTTTTTCTGCCACAGATTATTTGCCGTCACCTTCATATCAACAGTGGCTCAAAGAAGAGTATTAGAGCACACACATTCGTCAAAAAAGTAAACGATCGGTTTATTTGCCGCTGATGGTAGCTGTGCAGCCGCCCGCTGCCATTACAATCGATGGATTTTCCATCGTCTCCGCCGAAAAAATGGCGTATTTGACCAAATGCGCGCCAACTTTCCATATTTTAGTATTTTTTTTCGTAGAATGACCGTGTTTATTTTAGTATCCTTCAGCCGTGTGTGCAGTTCGTCAAATGACGAAACCAACGTTCTTAAATAATTGAAAAATGTTTCTTCTAGTTCCTCAAATCAGGAAACACAGTGTAGAATGCTCCATAATCTTCTCTTCTTTTATTTATTGATTGGACGAACGAAAATAAGTATAATTTTTTTGCTTCCTTTTCAATCAGCGATGGAATAACAATAAAGCGAGAGTTGCTCTCTGTTCATATTTATTTATTTATTTGATTTATTGCACAAAAAAACATTTCTTACAGAAATAGGCGCATTGTCAATCTTAAAATATAAAACAAATTTCACATTAAAATTATTAAAAACTACTCTTTTTTTTTAAAGTGGACATGCAAAATATTCATCTACATTATAATAAGCCTTGTTTACAATTTCTGTTCTTATTTCACCCTTAAACTGCATTTCATTTAAACATTTGTACCTATTTGGTAATACATTGTACAATTTTAGACCCATGTAATGTGGGGTATTTTCAAACAATTTCAAACGATGGGATGGAAATCTGTAATTTTCTTTGTTTCTGGTGCAGTAATTATGTTTAAAGCAATTTTCATCCAACATTTTTCTGTTTGAGTGGACCCAGACTAAAACTTCATATATATACAGTCCAGATAAAGTAAACATTTTTAAATTTTTAAAAACTGGCCTACAGCTAGTTCTTTGACGCAGATTAGTCATCGTCCGTAAAATTTTTTTTTTGGAGCAAAAAAACCTTGTCAACACCCACTGCATTTCCCCACATGGCTATGCCATACCTCAACACGGATTCTACATATGCATGATAAACCGTCTTACAGGTCAACGTTGGAACACACCTTTTTAAAATATAGAAAGCATAGGTTATTTGTCTAAGCTTGCCCTTCAGATAATCAAGATGAGTCTTCCAATTTATACAATCATCTATATACACTCCTAGAAATTTGTGAAATTTTACACTATTTGGAATATTATCATTTTTTGTAAAATTCTCTTTTGTCTTGAATTCAATTATGTTTGTTTTTTCAAGATTTAGCAAAAGTCCATTTTCACCAAACCACAATTTAATTTCGTTTAGAGACCAAATTACTGTACTAGATAAATTTTTAATGCAGTTTTCTTTAATTACTGCAGTTGTATCATCTGCAAATAATATCAATTTCAAATTTGTATTATAAGAAATATCATTTATATAAATGAGGAATAATAAAGGGCCTAGTATGGATCCCTGTGGTACACCATATGACATTGAATTCCAATCAGATATGGATCTTTCATTTTTCCTGTAGACAGTTGTTCTCTGCATACGGTTCTGCAAATACGACTTAATTAGCAACAAACATCTACCTTTAATTCCATATCCCTGCAATTTCCCCAACAGAATAGAATGATCAACACAATCAAATGCCTTGGATAGATCACAGAAAACAATAAACATATCAATAAACCATTCAAAGAAATAATATATTACACAACACACTTCGTGATTAATGAACTAGACACTTCAGTTTAATGAAGCCCAATGAGGCTTTTTATGAGCGGGTCGGTAACTAATTCGCAGTCGGCAAAAAAACTCCGTGTGTTCGAAGCCTATGAGGTTAGAGGCAACGCACGAAAATATTTGGCGGAGGATGAGTCATGGTTGGTATTCTAAATTATTCTAAAGTAGGCCTGAATCACAATTAGAAGTGGAAAATTGTACATAAATATATCGTTTTAAAGTACTTTTGGGAAGACTAAAACGTGTTATTTCGCATCTTAATTTAACCCTAGAACCGGCGTTAACAAAAATGGATTTTTTGGCGTTTGCAATCATTTTTTGAAAAATTCGCCAAAAATAGTAAATGAACCATAATCCAAAAGTGTTCCACAGCTTTTTTGTAGAGAAAAGTTCAAAGAATTTATATATGCTAGTAAAAAAATGATATATTTAAAATTTACAAAGTTATTTGCTCAAGAAACAAAAAAAATGTTCAATTACGAAAGGTAAAAGTTCAATTTTATGTCTACATAAAAAGTAGTAAACCTTTTTTTAAAATTTGTGCATAAATGTAAAAAAGTTTCGTAATTTAGTTCTAAATAGAACTGTATAAAAATATTTATCAATTTCAAATTTCTTATTTTAAAAACACCAGTTGTTATGTTCCTACTACAAGACTGCTATCAAAACTATGTATGCCAAGTTTGAAACGTAATTTAGGAATATATACTTTGTCCAAAAATGAAATATTATAACAAAGTGTAGAGAATAAATCAAAGAATTGAACTGTATACTTGTAAATTATCTTTTCATAAAAGTGTTTGACTTAGAATTATTTGAATAACAAAAGTGAGGAGAAATATAGAAACATCCCACTCATGCTTGGTATACAACGGTCGGATATGAAGCTGCATGGGGAATAACCGTTAATTTGAAATTGCAGTCTTGGTTTAAGAACGTCAAAACGCTCTCATTCCCACGCTCATAGACAACGAACCTTTCGAGCAAAACATATTTGGTTCACAGGAAATGTTAGCTTGAAGCATTCTCTACACACACATATAAAAATATGTCTAAAAATAGACTTCTATCACACAGATATCACGTGCAATTAGTAAGGCTGTTTATTGGTTGGAAAACTGACCAAATGCAAGGGTCTACAAAACGCCCCACAACTTTAGAACTATTTGTCGGATTTTTGATTGGATGGCAGTTTTAGATAGGGTAAAGTGTGATCCATCAGTATATAGATATAACTCTGAAAAAAATACTGGGCGGGCTGTAGTGAGGGACATTGAAACTGGAAATTAACGGTAATTTCGGCGTATTTCATTCGCGTGACATTTGCTTTTAAAAAACTAAAAACTAAAATGATCATTACGTACGTGAATATACGTTTTAGAAAGAAATTGTAAATACAAAAATTTAAGCTTGATAAAAAAAAGCTTGATCGCACGAAACGTACGATCTGGCGGTTCTAGAGTTAAAAAAACCCCCCCCCCCGGTTGTTTTCACCCCCCCCCCCATACGGTCATCCTGGTTACGCCTTTGATAGGTGTGAGTCTTGGTGCGATTCATTCTTCCGCTAGCAAATATACGGCAGATTCATAAAGGCGGAAACTAGAGGGCTACAGACGTAACCCAGACTGTAAACGTACTGAAATACGCATGCGTGACAATGTATGTGAGTATGTGTTATTAAACACAGCTTTCTCTCACACATTCAAAATAACCGGATATTTTATTTATCTAGTAGGCTACTACTCCGCGAGCAACAAGTTGATGTGATAGCCACCAGAGTGCAGGCTAAACACTCGAGTAGGAACACAAATTTGGTACGTACATGCTTCCACAATAAAGCAGATTTTTTCGTCATAATTATCCAAATTGATTGAAATTACTTTTATTTCAAATGCAATTAAACTTCGAATGTGGTGAAGTTTTAACATCTATATATGCCCATTATATAAAAGCCAAATACCACTCACTGACTCATGACGATTTCTCAAAAACTATTGAACTGATTGCAACGAAGATTTGGTAAGTAGCTTCCTCTAGGGCCATAGGTGCACGCTAAGAAAGGTTTTTTAAAAATTCGAAATTTTTGGGAGAATTTGGGGGGGGGGGACAAAGTTACTAAATCACGATTTCTCCAAAACTACCAAACGGATTGGAATGAAATTTGGTATGTAGCTTCCTCTTGGGCCATAGGTGCTCGCTAAGAAAGGTTTACAAAATAAATCTAAATTTTAGGGGGTCAAAGTTACAAAAAAAGAACCACCGAACGGATTAGAATGAAATTTGGTATGTAGTTTCCTCTAGTTCCCTAGGTGCTCGCTAAAAAAACTAGTAAAGTCGTCTTTCAATTTTACTTACTCGTTATGGTCATTTCTGTCTCTGTATTATGCAAGTAAGTACAGTGAAACCTCAGTAATCCGGACCCCATAATTACGGACTTCGCTTAATCCGGACAGCCAGTTTACTGCAGGTTATAAAGATTACATTCACCTAAATTTGGAATAAGCGATTCTAAACTAGTAGTTCACAGAATATACTTTTCATATTCACAGTGTAATACATGCTGCTGCATGTTTTATAAATTAACGTATTGTCTGTACATACAACTAAACTCAAAATACATGTTATTTTTCCGGTCCGCCATTTTAATTTTATTTAAGGGGTTAAAAATGAAAAATGGAAAAAACCGTATATATACATGGCTCGGCCTAGGAATAAGGAACATTCATGCAAAAAATCATCAAAATCGGTCAAGGCGTTTGACCGTAATCGTGAGACAGACGAAATGCCGAACGGTCGAGTTAAAAGGGAGACCTCGTTTCGCTAGGTCAACTATGTGTTTCTTTTGGGGATTTTAGTAACTTTGAGCCCCCGCCGATAGTCCCCCTAAAATTTCCAATTTTTTGAAAACCTACGGCCCTAGAGGAAGCTACATACCAAATTTCATTCCAATCCGTTCGGTGGTCTTTGAGGTTTCGTGATGAGTCAGTGAGTGGTGTTTGGATTATATATATATAGATGATAGGCGAAATCAGCTGATATTAGTTTAAACGAAAAGGTATTTCTTCTTGAAATTTGTAGAAACGAATATTTTTACTGTAAAAGGTTGTATTTATATACAGTTTTTAACATCAAAGCAAATATTATAACGTATAATTATAACATACATTAGTTCTATAACTCATATTTAAAAAAAACCAACTTCACAAGACATTATAACGATTGAAGTTGTAAACATAACCCCAAACTAAAATCTACACAGGGTTTACAGATGATGGGTGAAATCAGCTGTTATATTATATGTTACTCACGTACGTACGTACACTCGCTTTTATTGGAGTTGATAAGACGTAGTGCAATAGGACAATTGGTAAACTTACCTTGATTTTAACGAAATGATTTAACCCTAAAACTTTCAAGCAATTTTCTGCATTTCTGCCATTTCTGCAATGCCAAGCCATTTTGGTGCGTTTTGCAAGCATTTTTCAATAATTCGCCAAATGATTCCTACTGAGTGTACGGAAGGAAACACAAAACCTAATATAATCTGTATGAGAACCTTGCATGTGTGAAAGGTTTCAGTCGATTTCGGTTGCAATTAAAAACGAACCGAACCTAATTGAATCGCAAATGTGTGAAACAAGCCTTGCAATAACGCCTTCACATTGATCCGTAGACGTTTGTGCTGACGGTGGTCGCTGTATGCCGATGGGTTAGCCACATACTCCCTTTTTACAGTTTCTAGTTTCCTTTCCGACGCTAACATAGCCGTTTCATTCACTCGGCACTGGGCTTTTAGGATTATTAGGACATTCTTGCTAAACGCGTTTCTACGTTACTTCATTTAAAACTTTACTCAAAGCTGGTTCCTGATATTCACGCGCATGCTCATGCAAACAACTTTTAAAACATTTAAAGTAAGCAAACATCTAGATCCCTTTTGTTTGCAAGTATTTTGTTTATTGCTTTGTAATCAATGTTTACGTAAGAAACCCGCTTCATAAGTTTGGTGACCTACTTCAGGAACACCCTGTAGAGAGATAATGACGTCAGGCTTCAGACAGTAAGCAAACTGTGCCGTCCTCATTATTCTTTCATTTACACAAAGCGTGGACTAATTTACGCATGCCCTCCGTCATTGTGTTACAACAAAGAGTTTCCGAACTGCTTTCTGAATTTTAAGGATATTAATTTTTGGCAACATGTAAACAATAGGTTCGGAAATCCTTAGTCTCCCGGCTAGCCGCCATTTTGTAATTTCTCAGATATACTAAACAAATATATCTCCCTTAAAAAAAAGAATATCTTCATGTAAATTAAATAATCCAAGACAGTGCAAGATTTCATAATTATTGTATTTACATTTACAAACTTGTTTGGTATAGCCTACTACGTTTTTTAAACGGACTAAAAAGTAAAAAATATTTTTTCCTAGCCTCATACAGATTGTAGTGAAAATTAGGCCATTATAAATTTCCTGCAAAGTATATAAACCTCTATACTGCTGGTGTTTTTAAAATTACAACAACGGTACTTTCAAAAATAGAGGAAAGGAAGGAATTTATACTCACATTTTCAGTATAGCCTACCTGGAAGATTATATAATACAACATTCGTTGAAATATCTTTCAGTAAATCCTTTTAAAAAAATACTACACAGGATAATATAATTAAATATTTACTTTTAGCATATCATACTCCCCCCACCAAAACAATTTTCCAGTAAAGCAATTTGGATGTTTTTGCAAAATACGCAGTTTGTATC
>JAGFPH010027511.1:0-10004 GCA_018207615.1 Philaenus spumarius | reverse complement strand
CTGAAACACGGATGAAATCTTTCGCCAGCTGTAACTCTCTAACGAAGAATTTCCAGACCTCTGAATATAAGAACTTTTTTATTTATTTTTTACTAGTGGAATCAGCTCAGAAAGTGCTCGGAACATTATGCAAATGACTTATTATTTTAGCTCAAAATAACTTTAAATAGTTGGTTTCTAGAGTAATTCTGGGTTTTGTTGACAACTACCAAGAAATACATTTTTTATTTTTTTTCAATATCTCTGTTGTCCTTTGAGCTACAGACAAAACAAAAAACCATTGAGTTTGTCATTAAAAAAGTTAACTACTTTTTTGTCTCTTGTAATTTTTTTGTAAAGTTAGCGGTTTTTGAGATATTTGACATTACAAATTATAAACGGCCGCCATTTTGAAAATATTTAAACGAATGTTCTAATTTTTCGTACAGTGATAAAAAGTTACGCAAAAAATAGGTGTACAAAGTTTGAGCTCAATATCTTTTCTACTTCCAAAAATATTAAGTATTTTGTAAAAAACACATATAGACAGATAGACCGAAAACGGGATGACATAGGACACATGTTATATTATACTTTTTGTTTCTTTTGACATGCTGAATAATGTGATAAAGTTTGTTCATTAATTAAAAAAGTAAACATGCATTTTTCAATTAATCTGGGCCTATCCGCGACAACTCAAAATTGAATCTAACCATTACTAGCTTTAGAGTGAAGGTAGAGAGCAATAAAAACATGCACGTTTCCTCGCTCTCAGCTATATCTTCAGACGAGGATGACATATAATCTTGACCATTGATTAGAAATGTTTCATAATGGCTAGTTTTACTGATTTTGTTTTCAAATGTAGGTGTTCATTTTTTCTTTTTTTGCAGTTTCAGTCATGGTTTGTTTTTCGCGCTCTTGTAGTTTTTTTCTTCTTTGTTTTTAGGTTGTGTGATTTTTGTTCCTAGAGTTTTGAACACGGTTTGTTTAGCACATTTTTTTTTAAATCTCTTTTCGATTTCTTTCCCATTTCCATTCTTTCATTTTCTTGTTGCTCTTACTCAGACTTATGTTATAACTGTAGTTTTTCCTAACTTCTTATCTTTTATTTTTCAGGTTTGAGGTTCTTGCACTCCAAGAACTGGAAGAACTAAGTTAAAAGAAATCGAAGATGGCAGTTTAGATCTATAAAAAGTCAGTCCTAAACCTTTATCTCCTGATGAGCTTGTAGTTGGTCCAGCCCTGTGTTTGATGTCACATTATTTTGGAGCTTTTCACGGTGTTTTGAGGTTCTTGGAGTAGGCCTGGCGTTTCTTCTGGTTGTGACTGCATCACAGAACAACTCAATGAAGAAAGGTCTGAACGATCTTCATTTTGTAGAGAAGAAATGATCGATGCATCCTCTGGCATAGTTGGTCTGTGATGAAAGAGGGTTCAAATAATTGATCCGGGAAGAAGTCAGGCTTGTATAGATTTATTCCAGTTTTGCGAAACCCGTTCACAGCAGTTTACACTAGAGCCGATTCTGGAAAATCTTTTTTTAATAGTTTTCTACTTTGTACCTTCCTTGATGATTGAACATTCATTTTCTAATTCCTTGCTCGTAAAAAAGCTTATTAGAACCATGATACTGATATCCAGAGCTGCAGGTGATGTGTTGTAAGAGGAGATAATGTAAGCATAATTACATTCTTTTCTCTTGATAGTTTGATGAGATATAACTTTGTGTGACTGCGTGGCCATCAAGTCGTAACCATACTGGCTTTTCAGGTTAAGGTTTTAAAAATGCAACAAATTTCTTAAACCAAACAAAGAATTTGTCCTTGTTAATCCAGCTTTTGCTATACTGCAAATGAACCTATGAAAGCGTTCGGTTCTTCTTCAATATTTTTAATACAAACGTAGGGGGGACAAACATAACAGCTGCACTGATGCATGTTGTAACGGCATATTTTTACCAGTAATTTTTTTTTACAAAGGCCAAACACCAGGGAAACCGAAATTCCCCAGCCTATGCCTTTGAAACGAGAATGTAAGAAATTTCCCTGTAGTGATGGAGAAATTGAAAATCCCCACTCCTAGCTAATGGCGCAGACGACGTACTGAGGTAAGGAGGTCACTGCAACCAGAATACAGGTCTGTCTACCTCCGGCTCTTGTACAGGCTAAGCACACGGTGTGATACACCTTATACTAGTATAAACACTTAGAATATTTTTCATTGTGTTACACGACTCGCTAGTGCTTGCCGATACTTGCACGTTTTGGCTTGAGTGTGTAGCTATATCTAGTTATTATTACTAACTATTTACAGGACACGGCCTCTATTGGTAATTATATATTTTAGCTACTTTTACGAAATAGATGACTAAAAAAGCAATTAAATATTTTAAACCTTGAACTGTACTTGAAAGACGGTTCGTATTCCTAAACCGAATATTTGTATAGATCGAATCGAAAACTAGCTTACATTGAACTGAATTAGAAAAACAGTTCGTATTCCTAAACCGAATATTTGTATAGATCGAATCGAAAACTAGCTTAACTTGAACTGAATTAGAATAACGGTTTGTAGGCCTAAACTGAATATTTTTATAGATCTATTCGAAACTTAGCCAACCTTGAACTGCATTCGAAAGACTTAGGCCAAAACCGAATATTTCTGTAGATCGATTCTAAAACTAGCTTTCCTTGAAATAAATTAGAAAAACGGTTCGTATTCCTAAACCGAATATTTGTATAGATCGAATCGAAAACTAGCTTATCTTGAACTGAATTAGAAAAACGGTTCGTATTCCTAAACCGAACATTTGTATAGATCGAATCGAAAACTAGCTTACCTTGAACTGAATTAGAATAACGGTTCGTAGGCCTAAATTGAATATTTTTTTAGATCTATTTGAAACTTAGCCAACCTTGAACTGTATTTGAAAGACTGTTCGTAAGCCTGCATCGAATGTTCCAATTAAATATATGTATTTTTTAAGACACTAAACTTATCCTACCTTGAACTGCATTGGAAAGACGGTTCGTAGGACAAAACTAAATAGTTCTAAAGTAGATGTTTCTAAAGTTAAATAGTTTTCTGTCAAGCCGAACTATCGATATTCTATTATTTCCTATCCAACCCGGTAAGCTCAACAATCAAGAGCTACGACGGTTAGGAAATAAAACACCAAAACAGGCGATTATGCAAATAAGTCTGTACTAGTCCTTGTCGACTAAATGCAACTAACTGAGTCTTACACAAACCAACACACGCACTCTACACACCTATCACATAACCATCCACTTGCTCACAGCTATTAAATCACCCTGGAACGATTACAGATAAGCTGCCACTATTCTTTCACCGTCATCGTATAATTTTTGACTGGCTGTATCGCCCCGAAACGAATTATGTATTGATTACCGGATTAATCCTGACAACGTTCCTATCGTAACAAAAACCCCACGTTCAGCAAAAGTCAATCAACCAACTTGCATTTTCCCTCGTAGTGCAATCACCAGCTTTGAAAGCCTATTCGAGACTGTAAGTATCCCTGTCTCATCAACATTATATACTAATTGGGAGAAAACTTAACACAAGAGATAAGATAACAAAAGAGATCATACACATTTTTAACAGCAGTTCGGTTGAAACCTTTTATTCAAGCCTTACTAAAAGCTTCTGGATTTCTGAGGCGAAGTTTCTTTTGACTTGCTAGGATCGAGTACAACCAACACTTACCTGCCACCATCCTTTCTTTGTTAAAATTATGCTTTATATTGCTTCTGTCAGCTATTTCAAATGCTATAATGAGCAAGTCTTTAAGAGTTATACCAAACAGCCTTTCTTCTAGAGACAAAACATGGTAGGCAAGTTATTTTTCTTAGTCAGCATTAAATACTGTCTCAAATCTGAATAATATTTTCAGGGATTAAATTGTTTGTACGTGCTTTTTTTATCTTTCTCTCCAGCGTAGATTTAGGACCACCATTTGATTTAGTGTTCTGTTTAAGCCCATTGTTCCCTCTAGAACTGCCCTAAGCTTCAGCAATTCTTGTCTCACTCCAACTATTTTTGGTAGAAGGCTGCCCATTCTTGTGAGACATCGTGATTTCTGTAACAATACACCACAAACAACATTAGTTTACTTTTAAATTTCGGAACTACTTATGTCCCTAGGCTGTAAGTTTTGTTATTGTAAATATATGTTTTCAAAATTTTATATATATAATGAGATATTCACATTTTTTAAGCTTAGTAATTTTAAATAATACTTTAAGTAAAAAATATGTAGCTTTTCCAACTAACCTATTTACGTTTAAAGTTTCAAAAGATAATAGTAGGACTATCAAGTAATTGAGTAGGCATAGTTAAAACATAAAAAAACTTGAAACTATAATACAAAAATTACAATCTTTTATCTTGAGTGATCAACTGAGAATGATGTCATAGAGGCCAATAACAAGTTTCTGTGGTTTATTGAGTTCTCTAGTGATAGCAGCACTGATAATAGCTGTAAGGCTCAGTATGCCGTTTTGACAGACTATCCCGTTGTATCTAAAGTTCCCCAAGTGTTAATTGTCATTCATGTGTGATATACGCTGTAATAATAACAGAGACCACGATACGTCTTAAATGTTTAGTGATAAATGAAAAAGATCACTGTTTCTTTTGTATGGTGACGTAACAAAAGATTAATCAGGAGCTTTTAACTCCCAATATGTATACATTTTTAAGATGACATTATGTTTTGCTTAAAAAAAAAAAGAAATTAAATTTTGTTCAAATACAATTAGGATACTATTAAGGCAAGATTTATTTACGCAAAAGAAAAATTAAAGGATCACATTACAATGAGACGAACCATGAAAGAAATATTTTCATTTATAAAATTTTACATCAATGAAAAACTTTGCCACAGTCGTGTTTCTAAAATAAAATATTTATTTATACGAAATAAATGTTTTCCTTTAGCATGTGTTGAATCAATAGCAGAATTATACGTTAAAATTGACAACAGAGTTAATAAATCAAGCATTCACAATGGCTTTGTAATATATGACGTATTTAAGATTTTTTACCGGAAGTAACGAAAATTGACGGAAATACTTTACACTTAAAAGAATATTGGTATTTTAAATGAAATACTGCTACGGTTAATTAGCATGTCGCAAGAATTGCTAATTAAAGCATAAGAAAACCATGTTAATAAATTCAAATTTTGAAAGAATGTATTAGAATCAGCAAAACAAGACAAAATTAAAAGAAATAATAAGTATTTAAGGAAAATGGCATATTTTTAAAGTAATGTGTAAAATGTAAAAGTTTGTATAAAAGTATAAATTATAATATAATTGAAGGCAGAGGTATATGAAATACGTCAAAATGACAAGATACGACTGGAAAATTTTCGTCTAACATTGCAAGAGTTTGTCGGCGTCTCTCTGTTGCTAGGGTCATTAGAACCAATGTTAACATTTATAATGGAAAAATGTTTAATTAATTTGAGTTAGTTAGAAGGAGGAGAAAAACACGTTAAAAGGTTACTAAAGGAAATTTAGTAGAATCATTAGTTTAGAAATTACAGAACAATAAGTTAGACTAAAAATTAAAAAAAAAAACTTTCGAGTTAAAAAATACCAAATAGGCTTAAAGAGGCCTAAAAGGGGGGAATAATAACAAACTAATTTAAATTAAAAATAATAATAACTTAATAGGAAAAAGGGGGTTTTAAAGTAATTCTTAAACCAAAAAAGGAATATACCTTTAAAACTAAAAAAATATTCAAATAAGAGAAATTAGGGGAAAATAACTATAGTAATAAAGACCAATTATGCAAGGTTTCGACAAAAAGTCATTATTAAAATTGAAGAAATAAAATAAATAAAAGGGAGAATTTTCAAATCAACTAAAAGGGGAAATAATGATAACAAATTATTTCAAGTGATATAACATGTTAGAACATAGTTAAAGGTATTGTAATATCGCGTGAGATGGGGGGAAATAAAAATAAAAATCGAGAACGCAAAGTTAGGCTTCAGAAAACAGACGATATCTGGAAAACTAACGCAGCTACCGAAGAACCGAAGCCAGTTTTATTCGTTTAGGAACGATTCGCGGATATCATGTAAAATGGTGGGAGTGTGACTACAATTCAAAGAGCTACGTGACCAGAAGGTCACAGTATGAGACCATCAAATCAAATTTGGGAAAAGGAATAAAAATCTATGGCAGTTTTGGAAATTCAAGGAATGTAAACATTGGATTTTCAAGAAGTGACAAGAATTGTCTAAATAAACATTCCAGAGGCCAACCCAACGAGAGAGAAGGAAGATAGTACGCAGGAAGGCAAGTTTAGGGCTAATTATAAAAAACGAAAACAATGCGATATCGAACAATTAACAACCGATTTACTAATTGTGAAGTTACAGGATGGAGCAGAAAAAAATATCGAAGATGTTAAGTCAAACAAGAATAATTAGAACGGTTGAAATAAAAGTGTTGCTAATTTTAACAATGGAAAATCTATTGACTAAAGAAGGGGCAAGAAGCCTACAGTTAGAGGTTTTTCAAGTTGGTCGAGTCTGAAATACCTTAACGACACCACGTTCTTCAGAGTTCCAAAAAATGCTTTCCAGTGGATAGTTGATGGAACGACTACCTTGGAATATACGCAAAAGTAACGTACTTGGAGCGTCATCAACATATTCCAGAAAAAGTAAATCTTGAAGAAAACACAGTGCGCTGGCTTTTCGAAAACAAAACTGCTGTTATATCAAGCCGTATAAATCATTCTACATTTCAAATTCGGAACTTAGAGAGACTTGGAAGATTTCCAGAAGGCCATTACAACAAGAAGAAGGACAGAGGACCGAAAATAGAACGTATTGTGTGATTGTAAGTAGCAAACTATCAAATAGTTTTCCATCCTTGGTAAATTTAAAAAATAATTAAATAAATAAAAATTTATAAATAAATCAAATTCAGGGGAAAGGTATAATATGTTAAAATCATTTGAATGAAAAGCAACTCACATCTCACAGTGGTAAATAGTGACGAAAAATGTATTGTAAATATATATATTCTTTTATCAATTGTGTTTTGTATTTAATGTGTCGATGCATACAAGTTAAATAAGCAGTTGGGTTCAATAAATTATTTTGATCTTGAAAAAGTTGCTAAAATCATTTATAGAATTAATAAACTACCTTAGCCTACGCCATAAAGTGCTCTAATTATAAGAGTTCGGGTAAGGCGAAAGTATTTTCTGATCATAACAAATATAGCTCCCAGGAAACGGCCTCGAGATCGTAATTAAAAAATTTGAGTTAGTGTACAAAAAGTAAGATAAGTAAAAATGTATTAATTCCTAATTAAGAAAAGGAAATAAAAATAAAAATTCCATTTCGTTGCAACGCATCAACCTCTCAAAACGAGCATACGAGTTGACCGAATTTACAAAAAAAGGTTTACGTTTGGGTTTGAGACGAGTGGCACTTAAAAGCGTGAGAAAATGACGCAAGGAACAGAAACAGTTAAAAATCGACACGACAGGTGTGGCGACGATGGATGTTGACTGTGGCAATCCGTTTAAACAATTTATTACTGTCAACGAATTTTAACATGATTAACCCTTAGTCGCTAGGCGGGGATTTACCCGCATTCTCAGAAAAAACTGAAATAACGCTGTAACTGTACAATGTTGACAAACATTGTTCCAGGTATATTTCTTCTGACCTTTTTCGAGCAGGTATGTGCCACCTTTGCTTAATTTTAACGAATCGTCAGTCTGTGATAAGCTGCGGAAGTGAACGGTTCCATCAGTGCAGGTATCTTGCCGCTAGCGCGCTTTTGTTCTGTAACAACTTTAAGGTTTCCCCACTAGCGACCCAAAATTAAGTGTAAGTTTTTCGTAATTTCTTGTTATTGTTTAGGTTAGTGCGACTTAACACAACTTTGCTGTGTTGCCAACAATGTTCAGCTGCGATTTTTGTATTTTCCAAATTGTACATTCTCTACGTATAACATTCATTAGCTTTTTCATTTTTTACTTTTTACTATCAAATTTCCATAGGAAAAATGAGCCATGCTTTGTGACCCTTATGGTGAGACCTAAGGTCAGGAGTGACAAATGAGCACCGATCATGGTCCTCAAAACACGTTTTGGGGTGTCAAGCACGTTTTTTTTACCGGAAGTAACTATTTTTTGAAACATTTTTAGAGTATTGTATAAAAAATAAATTTAGGACATTATTCTGCACATTTTGGTTTTTTATATGACCTTATAGCTCGCTTGGTTCCCCCAAAATCGATCTAAACGTAAAATACCATAAATGTACCAGGTTCTAATCCACGTGGGGGGGGGGGGGGGTTTTACCATGGGCCCAATGGTCAAGGTTTGAACCCTATCAGTTTTGAATCAAAATTGAACCCTACCCAATTTTAAATTCTGCAAAATAGGGACAGAAATTCTGGAAAATGAAAGTGCGGGGATTTTGCCGATAGCGCCTACTGACGTTAGTCCTAGGGGTGCGCCTAACTAATCATGCTTTTTCAAAATAAAACTGAAATAGAACATAGTTACAAAATTTGGAAGTTTTTTAAACTGTTTGGATTTTATGTCTTATGATAGTTAGACAATGGGAGATATACTAATGTACAGTAAAAGTAGGAACAAATTAGCTACCAAATCTGCAACAAATCGGCTATGGCTATGGTATATTCAATAAAAGTGTTTCTTTAATAACAGTGAGAATATCAGTATGCTGCCGGAATAAAGCTATATGGGATGTGACATTTTATTACTATGTTTTACACATCAAATATCAGTCATAAGTTTAGTGTTTTCACCTTTCTTTGTGTTAGAGTTAGGTAAAATTACTCTCATAATCTATTTTATGAAACCAATACAATTTAACATAACCACTGTCAGATGAAAATTTATATTATAAGTAAACCATAATAGACGGACATATTTATTCAGATGTGATTTCTTTGTAACTCATTTGACCATTACATGTCATCACGCTAATTATAATGAAACTCATTGATGTACTATATTAGATGAAAATGCTTATTATGAGAAACCCTAATAGTTCAATCGTTTTATTTACAACATTTCTTCCGCTCTCTGTTTTGCTTTATCTTGAAGGGTTTAGTTATATTAAAACACAGAAGGCACCGAAATGACAGAATTTCAGAATACCTCTTAACTTTTTCAATAACTCTTTGGAACATTACAAAAATACACACAACTTTTTAAACATGTAGTTTCTTTGCTTAACCTTAAGAACATGTTAAACTTTAGGTAAAGTCGTACTGGGTTCGATAAAGTGTGAAAGTGAAACTAAAACTTGGTTAATGGTAGCAATACACTTTATCTTGGCTAACTTAAAGATAAACGTCTAGGCAAACTTTCTAGAAAAAACTTTTGTTGTTTCTGCTTTCTCGCGATATGATAAACTTTTACGTATGTTGTTTTACCTGTTTAAAGGAAAAGGAATCGCTATATGACGTCATTTTGTAATCCTTAATATTTCATAAATGAGTTACAAGAGCATTTCATAAATATATCAGCCCACAAGAGCAAGTCTATACGTGATTTCTTTTCGAGTGATTACGGATTCTAACATATTGGCATCACTGATCTGATTATGAAATTATTCTTCGTAGAAACCAGTAGTTTATTTAGACTCTAAAGGTTTGTTGGACAGAAAAATAAGATAATCAAGCCTTAGTATATTTAATTAAATTATTTACTCATGGATAATCTACGTTAAGTCAACAGTTAATTAGACAATGCAATTGGATATTTTCAAAAGATTTGAAGTATGAGCATAGTTTTATTTCGATAGCACTACATAAATTTATCTCGTGTAAGGAAATCTAAATTGGTTATACATTCTAATGTTTGTGTAATTTTGTCTGCTTTATACTTATTTATTGAAATAAAGAAAGCACAAAGTTTGAAGCACAGATAAACTATAATTTAGTAGGAAAGATTTGTCTACATATTTTACTTTTAATTAAGTTTA
>JAGFPH010027510.1:0-10004 GCA_018207615.1 Philaenus spumarius | reverse complement strand
GAGCCAAAATTATATACAAATCAATCGAGTGTAACCGGAGGTGAAACGTTAAAAAATTGCATGAAAGCTGGAGAAGTGGACTTTGCCCAATTAATATTTAGCGCTATATTAACTTCGTGTTACAAGCCAAAGAATGGTTTAATATCTCTAATATCTTTAGGCAATTTATTAGAGAAATACAAATGGTCTGACCTCAACAAAAGATATATCTTCGTTCGTTTCTTGTTATGAACTTATATACATTTTTTATCAAAACGTTTGTTAGTCTCCATTCCGAATATTGATATAATAAATATTTATTTTGACTTACGTCTACAATATTCAATTTACTGCCGTATAAGACGGCCGATTCAGCTATTCATCCATTCTCATGTATTTTTAGCAGGATATCCTTTGTCACTAAATAATTCAGAAAAACTCTTTACAGTACATTAACACAACACAATAATAAATAACACGATACATTATTTAAAAAAGATAAAATAGAGTAAATACAAAAATCTTCCACAGGTTGGGCCCAACATTCCGATACATACTGCGGACTACGGTCAATCACGCTAATCGATGGAGGGGGTTGCTTATGCCTATATCATACAACGTATCGAACAATGCGTTGGAATTGAAGTTTACTTTTAATTTAGTATAATGTTATTGTCGATTTTATGATTCTTGTATAAGTGTTAATAAGTGACAAAGGACATCCTTCTAAAAATACTTGAAAATGACTGAATAGCTGAAACGGCAGTCGTATACGACAGCAAATTGGATATTGTAGACGGTAAGTCAAAATATATATATATATTTTTGTGTGTATGCTTTTATTTGTGCAAATTGTACACATTTATCAAGATAAGAATCCCCACATCATAGCTAGGTAGATATTTATAAATTTGTATTTAACAAATATTACTTTTATTGTGTTTTTTAATTACATATCTCTTTAGTTTTCCAGGGATTTTTCATGGTGGTAACCTAAGTTAAATACATAGTTTGTGGAGTTAAGCATTGCTTTTCACTTTCACACTCCAGTATTTCATCTCCAAATTAGTTCTCTGACTATTGCCTTGCAAAGTAAAAGAAATAAAATAAAATCCATTTTTTTACTAAAACATTCATGAAATGCAATTATTTTTTGTAATTATATTAAAGCTGCTACTTTGCAAATATAAACTTCTACACCTAATTAGGGTATATCTATAAATAAATACGATACACAAGTATTTAAAGATTATCATACCTTATTTAAAATGGTTTGTTACATACTTTAGACAATTATACACCAGTTTAAATTTAGAGCAAAGAACCTCTCTCTTAGAATTCAAGGACAGCAAAGCTTTTAGTTTATATTTTAAGCTGGATTTATGTATTGATTACAAGATAATACAGAAGAAACAGTATAAAGTTATTGTTATCAGTTTAGCACTACCTTAACTGTCTCCAGAGTTTGGAGCTATGTCATCTCTAGGGAGAACGTTTTAATACTTCGTTATATTGATATAATCTTTACGAAGTGGAACTGTTGAACGTATCTCTTTACACAACATCTCTTTGCGTGCTGCGTGCAAGTGAACTGTTTTTATAATACAACTAAAGCTCAACTAGAGCTCACTTGTCCTGCACGGCCATGCCATGCCCTGCAAAAACCAAAATCATATTTATTTAACGTATTTGAATCATACACTTGTCCTGCAACACTTATCCTGCAACAGCAGCAACCAGCATGCTGGAGGCGGAAGGTCGGATGAGAATAATTCAGAACTTGCTGGGCTGTGCAGGGCATGACAGTTTTGTGCTGTGCCGGTCAAGTGTGTGCTACCTCTTCATGCAGTGTCCAGCAGATAGAAGGCGTTCAGTTAACTTGGGCAAAGTTCGGCTCAGTAGACGACAGTGAGTAAACAGGGCTAAAAGTGGGTGAAGGTCTTCTGATTTTCTGATTGATGCAGGTTGGTGCCGGACGGTGCAGAGCTGTGCTTTGCACGATCAGTGGGCGCCAAGTTTTATTCTACCACGCAATTGAAAAAAAAACACATTTCCATAATTAAGTTGATACGTTTTATGTTTTCAATCACTTGAGAAATTTGTTTACTTACGAAGACGTTAAGTTAAATAGCTGCCTGCGAGTACGACTTGTATAAGTAGTATTTGTTTGCACATCTAACCATGGCTCTCGCACTGTTTCGTTCCGCTCGCAGACCATGGCCTTGCTGCCAAGGATTTCGGGCTGCTTCGCTTCCCTCACGGTAGATAGATTCGCTTCGCGCGTTTTCATCCTGGCAGTCAGCCTCATGATTTTACATTCTGATGGATTTTGGGGAAAGCAGACGAGCAAATTTTGCTTTTTTGGGTATTGTGTACAAATTCAAAATATGCAGAATAATCTCCTTTATTTATTTATGTAGATAAAAAATCACAAAAGTTTTATTCAGCATTTTAGAAAATTCTAAGCAAACTGTTACTTTGGGTCAAAAAACAGTCCGATTATGGACTTCACCTTGCTAGTTTGCATAACGGTCATCGGCTTTGGATCAGAGTATAGCACACTAATGAACATGTGTGTGATGTACATATAGGCTAACTAATGCTCTGAAAGAAGAGTAATAAATACAATAACCAAAAAAGTTCCTGTTTGTTTTCATTTTTTCTACAGCGCCCCTTTAAGAACAAGACAAGGTCTAAAATATTACTAATTTTAAATCATTTTAACATTCCGTTTATGTACTGATGTTTTTATTATACCTCAATATAATGATTGATTTAATAGTAAATTGAATTACTAATACCAAAAACGACTTTTCCTGATTGCAATTATGCAATTTGAATTTGATGCATGAGTAATTATGGATATTATGGACAACAAGACACAAAAATTTTAGTTTTTAGCCAAAACTCGGTTTTATTTTAGCTCACAGAAGTAATAAAAAAATGTCATTTGTCAATGAAGAAGAAAATGTTTATGTCTTAACAACGTTGTACCAAATTGCACATAAATTGCGTGCATACAAAGTTTCTAATGACATACCAAAACGTGTTCCGGTGACATGATCGGTGCTCATTGGCTACTCCAGACCTTCGGTCTCACCATAAGAGTCACTGCAATAGCTCATCTTTCCTATGGAAATTCCCTAATAAAATTAGACTACATTATCACAAACTATGCAGTAAACTCTCACTGATATATCCTATACAGTTTTGAATAAATGTCCATCGTAATGTTGTTGTGTTAAGAGTTTTGGTGCAATTAGTATATTTATTTTAATATATTAGAGTACATTTAATTTTGAAAAGGCTTGACTTTGACTGTTGAGCCTAAACATACTATATTTCAATAAATCTAAATAAATATAAGACTACAGATTTGTTTTGGATGAAGATTATACAACTGAATTTGGACCTACGACTGTGACTGTAGAAAATACTGAGGGAAAGCTCCCTTCACTATTGTCGATGAAGAAGGAAATTTTTATGTCTTAAAATTTGTTTTGTAAAGTGAGCGGTTCTTGAGATATCTTACATTACACATTTTAAACGGCTGCCATTTAGAAAATATATGAACAAACTTTTCGGTTTTACGTATATGTGTAAATGATGTCATAGCAAAGATATATTCAAAATTTGGGTTTAATATATTTCCTACATCCAAAGATATTTGGTATTTTGTAAAAAAAAAATTGGATAGTTCTAGAATTATTACTGAAACTGTTAATATGAAATTTTCTTTATTTTCCGTAGTAAAACACGTCCTGAAAGTTTCTCTGTTTTTTTTTCTGAACCACCCTGTACATATAATAAGTACTACATTTTTTAGAACAAAAATCTCTCTACTTGTATTTACTTAAGATTGTTTACAATTAATATACTTAATGTTTTAACTTATGTATTCAGAACAAATTTGTAGCAGAAAGAATATTTTCCACGCTTGAGTTTCTCCTTAAACAAACATGGCGTCCAACCTCAATATCATTTCAACAATGTTAAAAGTACACAAAGAGAGTATACGAATGTTTTAATATAAACTTGTTTTTTTCAATATTACAACCTTGCTCGACAGTCTTGTGTTTTGAAATAAATTTATTTCCCGTCTGAAAATTACGACCCTGAAGTGTAGCCTACTGTTGCAGTTCAACATCTTCTTAAACAGTTTATTTATCCTTTAGACCAATTACTTAAGACAAACTCAAGTTTCAATAACAGATTGAAGAAGAAAGTTAATATGTCAAGTAAAACGTCTATGTGAAAAATGTTATAGGACTTTTATGACTTGTGTATTAAGCATACAATAACTAATCAAATAATTCGATCACACAGAAACAGCAGACGTGAGTTAAGTGAATTTCCAAAATTAAGTGTATCAACCAATAATCGGGGAAATCGGTTTACAAATAAAGGCGCTGAAACTACCTGCCTGTACGAAATATATTAATAGAATTTGTTTGCACTCCAACCTCCAGCCCCGGCTCAAAGTGCTGCTTCGTTCCATTCCCAGTTAAAAATTAAAGTTTTGCGAGTCTGCACCTCGTCCTTGCGGCGCCGGGTTATGTATCGCTTCGCTTCGTTCGCAGTGGACAAAATCGCTTTGCCTTATGCACCCCAGTATCATGGATTTGAAGTGGGTACATTATGCGATTTTAACGTTTTATCGTTTTTTGTAAAAAAACACAGAAGGTCTTTACGGTCGCGTAAAAAGACAAAATATGAAGAATAATCTAATATATTAGTTTTTACAGAAACAATCATCAAAACGTTTAATTTTTGTTCAGAAAAACATTTTTATTCCCTGTCAAAAAACGTGCTTCTGGTTGTTGAATTCTTTTGGCTAACCAACTCGTACTTATAAAACCAACGTGTGTAACACACTTGGACCAAATCGAACGTAAAATGCGGTCTTTAGAGTTCGAACACCTTTTTGTATTTATATACATATAATTTTTAAAATGTGTTTTGGGGACCATGATGTGCTCCTATTGACCCCTCCCGACTTTGGGTCTCACGATAGGAGTCACTGCAATAGCTCATCTTTCCTATAGAAATTCACTAAGAAAATGTCCTACAATACTGCAAAAATAGGACGGTACCCACTACAGTATGCCTTCAGCTCTTTTTATTATACAAATATGCAAATGTTTATCTCCCCATGTTGTGTATTGGAATTGGTTTTGATGTGTTTATTCTGGAAACTTTGTTTTCATTGCGACAGTTAATATTTGTAACTAGCCCAAACAACGAAGAACACAATACAACGAAATAACTTGGCTGAACAATGGAGCTTGGTAAATAGTAATAAATGCGGTAAATAATGACTCGGATAAAGAAACCTCAAACTATTATTAATTAATCACAATCTCACAATCTAAACATATTTTAACCTCTTCAACAAACATAAATTGAGAGTCATATTGATTTGTTTGGAGTTGTATACATTTGTGTCAGACAACAACCTTGAGGTCTTACACCCCCAGCGAGCAAATGCAAACATATTATTGTATACAATGACATTTTAACGGGAATGCCGAGAAGGACTGAGATTTTTTTATACAGACGAGTGGCAATTTTAAAGTTATAAAATATGACTAAATGCGATACGGTAAAGCAGTATTTCAATCTGATCAAATTGGCCTAGTAAAGGAAAATGAGGCATAATTTTAACAGTGATACATGTTTGAATTATTTTATAGTAATGCTTTTTTGTTGTTTGCGTTTGTAACAACCTAACCTAAACTAGGCTAATTGTCGGTTGAAGAAAACAATTACCTGATTCTTAATTTGCCAATGTGGTTGCTACAGTAATAAATCTAAATGTTTTCAAGAATCGTGTGTTGTTTCAGAATAGGCCTTACCAAGAATGTTGTTGCTATGATTTTGATTAAACCCCTCTGTTTTTCTGTTGTATGGTGAGAGTAAACGCCGATTTGGGTTGGGTTTCGTTGTATTTTGACGATTTCAACCCTTAAAATCTAAGTTTTGCTAAATCCTGTCTTTGTATAGAGGTATGAAGAAACACTGAAAATTATAATGATGTAGATGGTGTTGGCAGTACGTTGATTATAAATCAGTAAGTCAAGAATTATTTTTATATACAGATATGAAGACTATTTCATAATGTAATATTTGCACTTTTATTGAATTAATGATTTCCCATGATTGCCAATAGTTTTATTTTTTTTATATAATTAAAACATTATTAATAATCTCACCTGATTTTCAGAGTTTAGCTACACATCACATTTAACACATAAAGATTTAAAAAGTAACATGTATTTTTATTTAACTGAAGTAAATTTCTAAGCATATTTTTTCGCTTAATTACTTAACCTTTTACTGTGGCATAAATAATACCAACTGTTGACTAAAAGCTCTCTGTTGTAAATGAGAAGGATAAATATTATATTTTACAGTGCAGAATTTAATTCAAACAAAGGATCCCACTCAGAGACACCACATAATGTTGGGTTTTGCGAACTTTGCTTAGAGCGAGGTTTTGCATTGCTGGTTCTGTGAAATGGGGTGAGCAAATTAGAAACATTAAGGTGGCACGTTTAATAATAAACGAATTAAAAATATTACTTTTGAATTTCAACAGGAACGACGAGCTATTGCAGATACGCTTATAATGAGATATAAGACTGGGAGATGTCAATGAGCACCAATCAAGGTACCAAGAATATGTTTTGTGGCGTCATATATATACAGTGCTTGATTTGTGACGCTAAGCACCGGTAATTTTTAATTTGGGAATAGGTTTTGAGCTTTTATTATAATATTTCATTTGTTTTATTTGCCTGTCTTTTATTTTTCTAACTTCAGCCTGTGATTTTATCTTGGGTTGCAACAATTTATTATTTACTGGAATTAAACTTCTGAGTCTACGACTCATCAAAAGTTGTGCTGGTGATGGTAAGTCATTTGTAGTTGTATTTCTAAGTTCTAATAAAGCTAGGTACGGATCACTGTTTGTCATTTCAAATTTTTTAATGATTTTTTTAATAGTTTGTATACAACGTCCAGCAAAACCATTTGATTGAGAATGTTTTGGACTTGTTATATTATGCTTAAATTCCCATTTACTTGCAAATTTCTTAAAAGATTCTGATGTAAATTGACTTCCACTGTCCGTTATAAAACACATTGGGATTCCATGACTTGAAAATATGGATTTGATTGCTGTTTGTACTGTTTCTGCGGTTAAATCCGTTAACATAAATATCTCAATGAATTTGGAATAATAATCAGCCATCAGCAAATAATTTGTTCCACCTATCTCAAAAATATCTGCTGCCACTTTCTCCCAAGGATTTTTAGGTCCCACCGACTGCGCCATGTTATCTTATATTTTAGGTTTTGTAATAAAACATGCATCGTCATTTCACTGTTACTTTATTACGCCATCTTGGCAATCTTGGTCGATCATCTAGTCACAGAAGGGCACTTACATCTGTTACTCAACATTCATAGATCTGAACATACAACAGCTACAGCCGAATGCGAAACCCCGAATCAGGTTTGTCCTGCGAGCGAAGTGAAACAGTTGTTATTCCGAGGCCGCAATGTTGACTCACAAAGCGAGTTGTTCATCTGAGCAACCTTAATTGTTATGGTTCAGCTGATCGATCGAATTAATTAAATTATTAGCCATTGATTCAACATGAATGCAGCTCAATAAATCTTGTTTCAGAAATTTTATCACTAGGTAATTATTTGTACCTTTAATTAAAATTTTGAATATTTTTCAAATGTTTAACGATTTTTATTGTATAAGATTGGAAAACCAGAACCACATGTGCCATACAGTAGATAGTTTGTGAAATATTTCTACTACTAGTGTTGTATTATGGTTTCTTAATTGTTTTAAATAAAGTATAAACTTAGGGATATAATACATCTTAAGATTTTAATTAGTTGTTTATAGAGAAGGTAGAACTAGTGCAGTAATTAATTTACAACTAAACTAACCAACAACAAAGAGACAGAGAACCAAGGCAGTCTAGTTGCTTCCATTGAATGTTAAGTTTAGTTTATACAGTGTTTGTATCAAAGCAAATAGTTCTGGTCTAAAGGACACTCTCTTGAAATGTAATTAAATTAATATAACTCGACCACGCATTAAATCGCTGATGAGTGACAATTAAGTTTACATGTTTTAGGGTTTCAACCATAGAATTTTTTTTGCACCTAAGCTTCCAGCTTCGACTCATTCGCTTCTTCGTTCTACTCGCAGCGGAAAAAACTCGCAGAGTTTCAAATCTGAGCCTGGCGGCCTCGGGGTAGACTGCTCCGCTTCGCTAGCAGCGTACAACTCGGTCGCGGGCATCAGTTAGGAAAGTGCCCAAGAGTTAAAATAACCCAGCGTACCGGGGACTGTTACATTTATGGTACACTTATGGTGTTTTACATTTTGATCGATTTTTGGGGAACCAAGCAAGCTATAAGGTCATATAAAAAAATAAACGTGCAGTATAATATTCTACATTTGTTTGTTTAGATAAGACCATAAAAACGTGTCATTCTCGTACAAAAAAATTAACAAACAAATTGAACAAATTGTTGCTTTCGGTCAAAAAAGGTGCTTACGTTTGTCTCATATTTTTGGCTAAAGAACTAGACGAAGCAACATAGATAACCAGCTGTGATTCCGAAGAGATTGTAGTACATTAAAATAAATAAACGGTACCAGAAACTGGCACATACTTTCTCACAAACATATATAAATTATTAAACAGATTCACCGTGACTTCATTATTGTAGGAGGGGTAGGAGAAGTGATTTTTTAAAGTAGGATATTAACTAATAAATACAGTAGTATTATTATCTAGAGAGAAAACTATTCGATAGATTTCGAGCAAATTTGCACCAATCACGTCAATTAGGCCTGTATAGATGCACGAAAAAAGGTTTTGAAATTTTTTAAAAAAACCCCTTTTTATGGCCAAAAAACTCCCAAAAATCAGTTATTATTATTAGCTAAACGAGAATTTTTATAAAGATGCGGTATTTTGCATATAGTAGGGCACATTAGAGGCTACAAATAAGCCAAATTTTATCAAAATCGTTAAAGCCGTTTTTTTAGAAAAAAAATAATAACTGATTTTTGGGGTGTTTTTTGCGAAAATGAGGGATTTTTTTCAAATTTTAAAATTTCATCTATACAGGCCTACTTGACACGTCTGGTACAAATTTGTTTGAAATCGATCGAATAATTTTCACTCTAGCTATGTATACATACAGACATACATATATACATACATTCATACAGACATACATATATACATACAGACAGACATTTTGTAAAAACCACTTTTTTGGACTCAGGGGGTCCCAAAACGGATATTTCCACAAAATCTCAACATCGATTTGTTTTGCGATCACTGTACTTTCTCTATACTATAGTATAGTGAGAAAGTAAAATGTTACACATTTACACTTGCCACTGACACTAATACATAAATTTGGGTTCCCAAATATCGGTGAAAACGTAAAATACTAGAGTTCAAATCCTTGTGGATCACCAGGTCAAAGTGCAAACTGGCCAAAGGAATTTTATGCTTCGAGCTGGCTGAAACAGCGAGTGGCCGGTTCTAGAGACTGAGGGGCAAACAAATTCTACTCATATATGTCGTACTATAGCAACCAACTTAGCAAATTTAGTAGGCCTATCAGTTAATTATTTTTCACAAGTAAATTTTCTGTATTTTATATTAACAAAATAAAAACAAACAATAAAATAACTCTTACTGTATTGTAATAAAACATCTGATTTAGGCCAAACCTTCATACATTATCGGTTAGGATTATACTGAACCAATACATGTTCCTTTAAAATGTTTGGATTTCTTACTATAGCAACCAAATTGGCAAACATAAAATCAGGTAATCACTCTAAACAACAATTAGCAGACACAAACAAACACAAAGGCTTTAAACACTATAATAATTGAAATACCTATCACCATTAAAATTATGCTAAATTTATTATTTACTAGCTCTTTTTGTCCAGTTTCAAAACTGCTTTA
>JAGFPH010027508.1:0-10005 GCA_018207615.1 Philaenus spumarius | reverse complement strand
CCAATAGGTATTACTTCAAAGTAGGCTTCTATAAAATGAATCGATAAGTGTCCATTATAATGTATAATGATACATGGATATTTTAATGGATATTTTATTAAACAAAATTACACGAAAATTAAATTACGTTGTTTATTATAAATTACTTAAGCTAAATATTATTAGTTTTGCCAATAGGTATTACTTCAAAGTAGGCTTCTATAAAATGAATCGATAAATGTCCATTATACTGTACATTTGTATACATCAAATTACCCGGTTCAAATCCACGTGGGACCATGATTGGTGCTCATTAACCATTCCCGAGATTAGATCTCACCATAGGAATCACTGTAATAGCTTGACTTTCCTATGGTAAATCGCTAAAAACAGAATAATTTAACACAGCAACCAAAGTAACAGGCTTATGTTACCACATAACTTGCCCGCCATGGATTACGTAACATGTTTATTTCACTAGTGGTCAACATTTAATATACATTAAACTTCCACAGGGAATAAACAGACCGTTAGGGTTTGTAGGTAAAATGATAAATGGATGTCTACTGGGAAGAAATATGAATTGCTTTAGCTGTTAGAGTGTTTAAACTTGTCTAGGATTAGTCTAAATGTGTATTGTCATAAATTACTACAATTTATTGCTTTACACCGATTGAATGAAACCCCGAACCTCAAATAGAAAGAACAAAGAATAATAACAGAACAAATTGATGAAAAAATATGTTTATTTCCTTATGTTATGTAATGTACTACCCTTATGCACATTTCAATGACTTAGACATCCTCCTCAGAGGGCTTTAACATTCTGTATTGTTTTTTGTTTCTTCTATTTGTGGTTTAGGAATTCATTAAATCAGTGTGAATTTGTCACCACAGTGCTCGTCAACCTTTGTAATTTATTGCTTTAGCTTACTGCTTACTATAGAGATATTTATGCGATTTACAATAAAAAGCAACTAAAATCGCTTATAAATAACTATGAGCTTGACGGTGAGAAGACAACTTGATAAAATAAAACTTTAACACAAAATCTCACAACTAATGCGTTTACTAACTCAACAACAACGTCGCCATTTACAGTGTTCCATGAGCTACATAATCAAACGATATTTTGTATTTTATTCTCTCCGTTTTGCAAACATGTTATTCATTTTTATTTCTATCTTCTTAAACTTTGGAAATACGTTTCTTTTTATACACATACCGGTACTTAGAAACCAAATAGCATCAGATATTCTAACCTTTAACTGTAGTTTATATAGCCGGATCAGCTCGGTTGACTTGTGTGCAATACTGATAGATAGCTATGAGCTTGACTTGTGAGAAGATAAAACCTGATAAAATCACGCTTGAACACCAAATCTCACAACTTGGACTAATACGTTTACTAACTCAAACGCGTGTCAACGACAATTTCGTCATCTTCAGTGATCTAAGACAATATTCCCATCTAATTAATTAATAATTATCTAATCATTTTCCCCTCAATTCAGATAAAACATATTAATACACTGTGTTTTAAATGATTATTATAATGAAAATTATGTTTGTAATGTGTACTTAAAGAAGAAAAAAATTAAAAAATAACATGTAAAATTAATATTTGAGTATTTGAGTACTACCTTACAAACTACAAGAATTAACTATAACGGCAATATAATTGAAATTAAATTTGACTTATTTCTTTGATTGAATAACGGATTAGATGTAGGTAGGTACATTGTATATGGGTTCCACGTAAAGACTTGACCATCAATCCATGAATGATAAACTATTGAATTAATGAAAACAACGACATTCAGAAGGCGGAGTGTTGTCCGAGTAAATAATTGCACTGCTGACATTCAAACCTAACATGCTAAACACATGTCCCGACCTTCCATCATCATGTCTAACAAATATTGTTTTGCTTGAAATGACATTTAAATACTTTGGAACCAACATTCAGACTCTCTAGTCTAGGAAAACTCTGTTTGAAGCTATAACAAAATTGTAATCGTTTAATTTTAAAATAGCTATAGTAGTAGTAATTTATAGTTTGATAATTGTAGCTCGTGCATCACTGAAGATAGCGACATTGTCGATGAATAGCGTTTAAGTTAGTAAACGTATTAGTTGTGAGATTTTGTGTTGACATTTTATTTTATCAGGGTAACTTTTCACAAGTCAAGCTCATTGCTATTTATTAGTGTGTCAGTCAAGTCTAGCTGAACCAGCTTCATCTGATCATATTTATTTGGTTTTACAAAATTTTAATTTATAAAATCACTTAAGGTTGTATTTATTTTATTTCATATAAATAATGTGCTTCATGACATTTAATTAACTAAGCAAATCTAATTTATTAAAGTACTATGTTTTAATTGGGTTTTGAACCTACTTCACTTTCCTATACCGCGAAAAATGTCACTATTCGGAAGTACAGTAATAAAATTATGTACAAACTCTTAAGTTAAACTTGTACATTTAATAACAAAATTTATATTTTTAGAACATTTAGCAATTTAGTTAAGACACTCATTAGTTAAAAATGTTATAATATGAGGAACTACTCAAGTGTAGCTAGATTATGTTAAACAAATCTAGTATTGTTAGAGATGAAATTTTTATCATAGTACTTTAATGATAAAAGATTTTAAATAAGAATTGTTCAACCCAACAATTTGCCTATATTTTGTGGAATTTTGTAAACAGTATTAAATTCTAAACATGGAAAAGGTGTATTTTTATTAATTGGAAACTGAAAGTGCGAAGCGTGAAATGGAAGCTGCACCGAAACTCTATGACATGAACTATATGATTATAATTCCCATCAGGTAATTGTGATACAAACACTGTCCAGATTTCAGCAAAGTACCAAAGCTGAAGATCGGAGATCCTAGAAATATTTCCACCATGGCACAACTAAAGCCTAATCATAACTTGACAGTGATAACAATATTTTAGATAAGAAAATAAGGGTTAATATATAACTTCCTTAGTGCTAATATTTGTTGTTGAGAAAGCAATCTGGTTGGAAGCAATATGATTTAGTTATAATTTTTAAAAGTTGTATTTTTCAACTACTGCTGTTGATGAATACTAAATTATAATTCCATAAGAAAGGACATCTAGCAAAATACAGCTGTTACATATTATTATCATTGAATATTTGTCTCAAAGACAACAATATTAAAAACAAATTATCTCTGAAAAATAATAGTACACGATCTCGTTCATTACAATATAATCTCAAAAATAAAAACGTCATTTGTAAACCAGGGCGAAGTAAATAACGTGGTACACAACAGAAGTGCTGGAGTTTTGTTCTTTAAAATTAATTATCAAAGAAATGCGAATACAGTAATCCATTCAAAATAATTATAGTTTGTTTCATCACCAAAGGCGACAGGTAGCTCATTAACTTTGCTACGTGCATAAAGATTGCATGCATTTTTTAAAATTATTATTTGTTATTCGGATATTTTCCATTATTTGTTTGTTAAAAAATCAACGGATGTCCTCAATCATTATTACAAAATTTAAAAGAGTGAAAAATAATAAAAAGAAAGATTCCAAAGATGAAAATTTTGCCTCTAGCGTACATGACAATCCCATATGTGCCGGAATTATAGGAACAAGTAAGGCGCGGAAAAGAAAATATAAAATTTGTACAGCTTTTAAAACACAGAACACTGTTAGACAATATCTCGTCCAAACTAAACCTAAAAATAACACTTATAACACTAAACATTGTATTTTCAGTATTAAGGGCGAGTGTGATAGGCAATATATGTGATTGGCGAGACAAAAATACCTTTAAACATAAGAATAAAAGAACATAAAAATAACTGAGGTTAGGCCTATTCGATAAATCGAAAATTCCAGAACAAATTTGGTCAAATAATCATAAATTCAATTGGGAAGAGGAAAAAATCATACACCAAAAATCATAAAATCATAAAAGTTACGGAAAGTAACTTATATAAACGAAAGGCAACTGGACCCTCGTACATAAAGCTAGCGGACAATCCTATCAGCTAAACAAGAATAGAAGTAAGGCCATTGTGGCGCCCATTATTAAAAAAAAGAACCAAAATTATACTATAATATCCCTAGTACTAAAAGTCAAGAGGAAATTTCACCTGTCGATTCTCCCCGTGGGGTCTTAAGGGTCGGCTCTAGCTGTCGGCCATGTTGGCTGACACTCCATAAGACCAATGTTAAATTAAAATCCAAATTTTCCTTTGTTTTTGATCGGAAAATTATAAACGATATGTAATTTTAAAGCATTGGTCAATATGCATGCAAATGGCTTTTTAAAAATTAAGAAAAATATTTTGTTTAATATTTATTAACAATTTAAAACGTTGATTTTTAGTATTTTTTTATGTTGTCACTATTAATTATAGCGAAAAACTACCAAGCCATTCGCCTGAAGAATTTCGTCCCCAAGATTTTGGTATTTTTTTTAAAACACTATTTGAACAATTGCGGGTTTTAAATGGATTTAGGCTGAGCAATGTCCGTGTAACCTACCGCCGCTATAGGGTAGTTTTAAATATTTTTTACTTTGTAACTATTAATAATAGCGTAAAATTACCAAGCCATTCGGATGAAGAATTTTGTCCCCATGAGTTTAGTATTTTTTTAAAAACGCTATTTGAATAATTGCGGGTTTTAAATGGATTTAGGATGAGCAATGTCCGCGTAACCTACCGCCGCTATAGGGAGTCGCAGGTTGCTTTCTGTTTCACTAGAGCCGACCCTTAACTCGGTAGAGGGCTAGGAAACTAAACGTAATAATAGGCCACTCCCCTAGCTGGCTGTCACTCCCTCGGTACAGATGGGCCAAGACTTCTGTGCGCGCGGGCTCGCTACTATTACCTGCATTAAAAACATTGCCTGTTGCTCTATTCGAGAATACCATGCTTAATTTCCCATGCATAAAGTCCTCAACTGCTTCGAATCGGTGCGCACGACAACAAGACAGCGCTTCACTTAATCTGACCTTTGACTCATAGACATCGTTTTTCTCGTTTGAATTGTATACCATATTTTAGAGGATGAAATGGGGAAGCCATCTGTATAAATTAAAAAGTAAAATAACTGTACCGGGATTTTGTATAATTATTTTAGTGCCATATTTTTTTAAATTCTGATTCACTATGATTTTTATGAGCATTTTTTTTATTTGTTGTTCAGGTTTAAACTGTCAGCGAGAAAGTTGTAGATAACATTCTAAATTTATTTTTTTGTAATACTGCCCACTGCCACGATACAGTACATACAATGAACAGATTGTGCGAGAGCGCGCGGTTTAAAAAGACGCCGCGCCGAGGTGTGGATATGTTGCGTATCTACTACTTTGTTACATTATTCTTAGAATGTATTCTTTAAATAGACTAATTACTTACTACATTTCTGCTTTTCCCTGAGTCTAGCGGTGAGTCCTCTGTATTTGCGATAAAAACAAGTCGTGTTTTTAGATTTATTTTTATTTCTAATGAGCTAGTTTTTGTTTTGTTTTTGAGTTATGATGAAGTCATGTAAAACAATTTCACAGGTCCTTGAGGAAGCTTATGTTTAGAAATTGTGTAATAGTGAAAATGCGAACATCTTGCACTTTTATCCTGGTATCCAAAGCTCAATAGTAAGCTTTTCGTGTGCTTATGAACAAGCTAATGATAACACTAATGAAGATCGTATTGACTTAAATTTACTATCATGCTTAGATGAACCAAAATGTTCTTATTTTAAAGAAAATACTTTGTATTATATTTGTGGATTTATTGCAAGGAAAGCTCAAAAAGCTATATCATGTGTGCCACGTTGAGTAGCGCGACATAGATGTTTTCACAAATGTACCCCCGCTAACCTCCTCGCCCTAACCCGACCAGTTCTGGCGGCGCGCACAGAAGTCTTGGACCATCTGTACCCGGGCAGTTGTTTGCTTTCAAGTGTGTGGTTGTACTTTCTGTGCAGGGGCGGATCTTGGCATGTGCGACCTGTGCCACCGCACAGGGCGCCATCGGCACCGGGGCGCCATGGCGATGGAAAAAAATTGTGGTACTTGTAATTGGAAAATAAGGAGAATAAAAGAAAATTATTTTTTTGTCTAATATTCCATATATTATAACAACAAAAGTGCATGAGGCGGCAGGAAACTACAAGTGTTGGGGGTGTGGGGCGCGGCGTATACTTCCGAAAATCCGAGCCGGCCGGTCGCCAATCCCGCCGGAAGCGGAGCGACAGCGAGTCTGTATTTAAAAATAGCAAAATAGCTGCATAGTTTCTGCGAAGCGGAGTACAGGGCAGCGGAGTGGGGCGCCCCACTCCACTGTCCTGAGTAGTGGGATGGGTATGGAGGAGTATTTCACCCCCACCTGTCACAACACAATTCCATATAACCTCCTCAAATCAGCCATCAAACTTTTTAGTAACCACATTATCGGCATAATCTATTGACTGATATGAGAAATAGACCAATTACTGTAAGTTTCAATAATTAACATGTCAACAAAAAAAAAAAAAGCCTTCGGGTAATTGTTATAGAAAAAGAAAGGCTGATATTGAAAAACAAGACCAACAGCAGGCTAAAGCTTTAAGCAAATTTTTCCTTGGTGCCTCTGGATCAGCTGATGCTGGAGCTGGACCCTCAGATGATGACGTGATAAGATTACAATCTCAAAATTATGAACTTGGGGATTGCATGTAAAATAGAATATCATTTTAGTACCTTTAATTGTATACGCTGTTTAGCAAGCTAAAATTCGTCAAAAATATTAAATTAACCCCAATCCATAAGTGTTCTGTACCTTTTTTGTAGAGAAAGGCTCAAAGAATTCATATATGCAATTAAAAAATGTATTGACAAAAAATTTTTAAAGTTATTAGCTGAAGAAACAAAAAATGTTCAGTAACGAAAGGGAAAAGTTCAACTTTTAATTTAGGCAGGGCTTTACTCGTAATTTTTCCAGTACCGGAACGCTGCCGAACTAAACGAAAATACTCCACGGAAAATTTTTGAAATGTTCACTTCTAAAACCCATATTTTACGTATATCTTTGGCGAGTTAAAGGGTGCAGATAATTTGCTTACTTTTTATAAGAAAAGTAGGCCTACACACGTATATGTACTGTAACTATTTTTGTACTTGTATATAGCACATAGCAAATTTAAAGACACATATAATTTTAAGCAAAAACTTGTCAAAATGTCTCTTTTTTAGTTAATAACCTTCATCAGACATTTAAATCCTCGGTAAAAGACTATAAACCTAAGCAATTTTTATGTATTATATCAAGAAATTACTTTTCTTACACAAAAAACAATTAAACACAAGCAAGCTTTAGGCTATCACGAGAACAAAACACACACGCTAAATCACCGTGCGGCCAATGTACCTACGTTTTAATAAGTTTCTCTTTCGGGGTGCCTTTCGACCTTGTATTTGTGACGGCGTTTGTTAATGTACATCCATTATTTGTATGTATTCCGTGTTGTCCTCTCATTTGGGATATTTATTATTTAATTAATTAATCGTTTGATTAATTAAATGAGTTATTCGAGAAGTATTAATCATTACATGTGGTCCAAATTATATCACATTTGGTCTTATTTTGATTACAATAAACTCATTAATATACTGTATTATATAAACTTTTTCATGCCAAACAAGTTTATTATGTAAAAGTTAAGTATCGCTGGTTTTTAAACTTTTCGGCCGCCTCGACTTTGAATTATCGGGCTCTTATCTGTAGTCGCGAGGCTGGCAAAAATATATATGGTGCTTCCAAGTTGTCCCATTTCGATTCTGAGCTGAGTTAAAATGTGGGAAACTTTACTGTAGTTGGCTCGCATAGTCGCACTGTACTGTAGTAGTGTGGGTATATCTTGAGGTTTTTTCGATTGGCGATTGGCGGACGTAAAATTCTGAATTTAGTGTTGCAACAAAACGTATAAAAAAATAATAAAAAGCAGTACCGGAACGGCGTTTCGGTGCGTTCCGGCACCAGTAAACGCCTGACTTTAGGCCTACATACAAGTAGTAAACATTTTTTGTAATTTTTTCATAAGTGTAAAAAAGTTTCGTAATTTAGTTCTAAATAGAACTGTATAAAAATATTTATCAATTTCAAATTTGGTATTTTGAAAATAACTGTTTTTATGTTCCTACTAAAAGGCTGCTAACAAAACATGCCAAAGTTTGAAATGTAATTTCGGAATATATGCTTTCACCAAAAATGAAATATTATTATAACAAAATTTAGAGAATAAATCAAAGAATTGAACTGTATAATTGTAAATTATCTTTTCATAAAAGTGTTAGACTAAGAATTATTTGAATTTCGAAAGTGAGGTAAATCGCACCCATGCTGTGAATACAGAAGCGGTCGCCTATTACTATATATAAGGGGTAATATAATACTATACTGGAGGCTTAAATGGCAAGGGAATCAATTAATCTTAATGAACCGCTTTGAAAATAGAAGCATGTTTAATGCTTACAATGAGTGAAAAATTAAAAATTGTAATATTTAAAATGCTGCAATGATATCATATTTTCATCAAATAACTAATTATTCCAATTACTTAAAATTATTGATTCAATAAACCAGCAAAATAGATAGATGTAGGTCGATTATTCATTTGTTACTGGGTCTAGCTCCTTCCTCAGTTCTTTGATATTTTTCGGAAGACATAATTTCCGACCCTTTCCTCGTGGCTTCATAATTTTTTTAATAAAAATTCGATGCCGTGTTCAGGATTTAAGTTAGCGGCGTATATTTGCTGGTCAGTTTTTTTATCCCCCCCCCCCCCCCCGTGTCGGGGCGCCGGAACCATGCTTCGCACAGGGCGCCATTTACCCACGGTCCGCCCCTGTTTCTGTGTTTGTTTCACTATGTAAATGGTTAAGGTTAGTGGTATATTTTAGCTTTGCTTGTTTTCTTTACACAGGCCTAGATCTCTAGGTTTATGTTCCCTTAGTTGTTAGTCACTTGATAAAGGGATTTGATTTATATTCCCGAAACTTTGTATATTGATTTTTTAACACAGAAGTGATGCAAATGTCCAAATAACTAATAATACAATTGAACATCCATAGTTAGTAAATTTAGTGATAACTTCAAACAGAGAACATGCATTTGTTACATTAATAAATTCAACTTGAAAATGCTTCCGAACGTGCACAGTAACTATGTCGTGGCCACGCAAATATTTATTTCATGAAACATTTGACGAGGAGTTATCCGATAAAACTTTGTATTTTTGTGTCGTGTTATCGTGTGTGTTCAGTGTTATTGTGTATTGTTTTATTTAAGTGTTGAGTCCTACACCTGACGAAGCCGGCTGTGAACGGCGAAACAGCGCTGTAGTGTAACTACAAAAATATCAAGAATTGCTCGGAATACTGTATAAGGTAAACTATATATTGTATAAATGTCTATTAACCAACAAAATGTATGAATAAATATATTATACTATGTATTTTTATGGGGATTTTTAGTAACTTGACCCCCCAAATCCCATAAAATTTCGAATTTTTTAAAACCCTTTCCTGGCCAGCACCTATGGTCCTAGAAGAAGCTACATACCAAATTTCATTCCAATCCGTTTGGTAGTTTTGGCGAGATCGTATTTAGTAAATTTTACCCACCCAAACCCCCTAAGATTTCGAATTTTGTTAAAACCTTTCTTAGTTAGCGCCCATTGCCCTAGAGGAAGCTACATACCAAATTTCGTTCCAATCCGTTTAGTATATTTGGAAAAATCATGATTTAGTAACTTTGACCCGCAGAACCCCCTAAGATTTCGAATTTTTTTAAACCCTTTCTTAGCGAGCACTTATGGCCATAGTGGAAGCTACATACCAAATTTTATTCCTATCCGTTTAGTAGTTTTGGAGAGACAGTGATTTGGTAAATTTGACCCACCAAACATCCCCCCCCTTAGATTTTGAATGTTTTTAAACCCCTTTTCAGCCAGCACCTACGGCCCTAGATAAAGCTACATACCAAATTT
>JAGFPH010027506.1:0-10005 GCA_018207615.1 Philaenus spumarius | reverse complement strand
CAATAAGTGGGGTCTTTAAAAATAAAAATATAGCTGTGTATTATAATATGTTCATTTATTAAAAAGTCCAATCATTTATCTTTAATTAAGAAAAAAAAAGTATTTATAAATAAATATTTTGGGACTTTTTAAAAAAACGTTTGCCAAATATGTTTATTTTTATGGTGTGCAGTTTTTAAAACCTCTCGCCCAGAATCAGTTTACACTTTTTACACACCCCCCGAAAAATGCTTGGTCTCAAAAGGGTTAACAACTATTTTCTAGAGTTCTGCTATCTTGAGAAAGAGTTTCTTGAGTATATTACAAAATGATTTCAAATGAGCCAATTTTCTTAGTGCAAACTTAAAAAGCTAACAAACTTTCCTTAACTAAATATATAAGTTAACCAGATTTTCGATGTATATATAGTTTTCTTAAAAAAATTTTTTTTTAATAAACTCTTGAAACTTATTCCAACCCATCAATTTTGTTAAAATCGGTTCAGTAAAATATTGGCAATAGGCTTAACAAAACCATAACTCTCGATAAAAAGTTATAAATTACATAGGCCTACTGAAAACACTGTTTTGACTTTAACTAACATCATCTAAAATAAATATTTGTTTTGGTATTTGCTTTTAAAAACAAATAAATGCTAATTAGTTGATTTTAAGGTTAAGCTAAGATCTGAATGAAAGTTTGAAAATAAATGTTAATTTAATCTTGAAAAATGGTCATGTATTGTATATTGAAAGGCTATGTTTAATTAGTTTGTTCACAATATGGTGAGAGGAGTTCTTGTATTAGATAATTAAATAGAAAAGCTGTACTTAACAGTGCCCATTATGTACCCCACATGCTAAAAATTTTGTTTTGTTTAAACCTTATCTTGAGGTCTTTTTTGTTGAATTTAGATGTTATCTGTTGGTTTTCATCTCCAAAACCACTTTTTTTAATTTTTAATTTTGCGGGTATCGGTACTCCCTGCGCACACCGTGCCCGATCCACCCGACGCACACTTACAAAACGTTATGTTTGTCTACACTTTTCTTTAATATCACGTAAACACTATTATAAATAATTAAGAATATATATTTACACAAATTTACAATCCTACCATCCAACCACAATCATCATTTATTGGCGTCTGTGGTAATTGTCAAAACAACCGACTACACAAAGTCCTGGATGTTCTGGACACGTCGTACACTCATACTGAGTGCTTTTTTTTTACATCCAATATTTCTTTTGTGAGGTTTGATTTGAATTTGGTTTTAATTTTGTTATTTTAGTAATTGTATGGCCAGCAGATTGAAACAAAGGACTAATAAACAGAGGGGTATGTGAACTTAAAAATATGTGCAGAAAAAGAGCTGTAAAAATCAGTTGGGGTGCGGGAACTTAAAACTACACACAATTTATACTCTCCAGTTAAGTTAGTTGCCGAACAAACAAACTTTACATCAACTTGCTTCTTGCAATATCAAGGACGCATTAAACAGAAAAGCATTGACAATACGGTGGGGGTACAGGTACTCCATGCGCATACGAATAGATGACGCTGGACGTCCGGTACCCCCGCCACAGTGAACGCAGGGGTGCAGAAAATGTTTTAGCACACAGAATCTCCCCAGAACACACTTTTTTTCACTAAAAATTTCCCCAAAATTGATCGCTATTCGCTACAGATGCGCCAGACATTAACACAGTTTGTTTATCTATTTCAACATATTTATTGACCTTATGTTTTAATAATTTTTATTATAGTCATTATAAATTCCAATATAAATCTTCAAAAAAATAATAATAGCATTATTTTTACTTAATTAACTACGGTAAAATTAAATATCTACAGTGAAATATCTTCAGATGGTCTCAAAAGGTTTAAAACAAAAAAATACAACTTGATTATTGCTATTTTATTATGTTTAAACGTAGGCCTAAGGCTCGTATTACACTGTAAAATATTTTATAAAATATGTTTTATAAAAGTTCTTTGACAAAGATCTTTGATAGTGTAATGGGCCATCTTTTATAATATATTTCTTTTATAACATTTCTTTTATAAAATATAAGAGGTTGACATTTTACCTTTTATAAAATGTTAGATACATTTTTACCTTTTAGTACAAGTCCAAAATGTTTTATAAAAGAGAATCACTTTTCAAATCTTTTATATTAAGTGGATACCATCTTTTATAAAACATATTTTATAAAATAATTTACAGTGTAACACGGGCCTAATACTTAAGTGGTAAAAACAAAGTTAAATGTTATGTTTAATTAGTTCCAATTCAATTACCGAATTACCTACCTTGCTACCTACTGAATCATAGTCATTACTGAAAATCGTCCGGACAGATCACACGAATTGAAAGAAAATTAAACTTAACAATTACTTTTCATTTGTTACATTTAGTTAAAAAATCAGTGATTCCGACACGCTAAGACTTTTTAACTGTCAACATCGGTTTTCCCGTACCCAAAAACATATAAAACGTTACCCCACACTGTATTTTCAAATTGTTGATAAAAAACATGATCCCGACGCGCTACGACTTTTTAATTGTCAAAATCGGTTTTCTCGTACCCAAAAACATATAAAATGTTACCCCACACTATACTTTCAAAATTTTGAACCAAAAACGAGACCCCGACGCGCTACGACTTTTTAACTGTCAACATCAGTTTTCCCGTATCCAAAAATATAAAACGATACCCCACACTGCATTTTCAAAATGTTGATCCAAAAACGTGACTTCGACGCGCTACGACTTTTTAACTCGCAAAATTGTTTTTTGTACTCAAAAACATATAAAAAAAACACTGTATTTTCATAGTTTTGGCCCAATATTTTCAAAATTTTGACCCAAAAATGTGACCCTGACGCGCTACGCCTCATGCTAGAAATCTCAAAAGCTTTTCAACTCTCCGCAATAAAATTACGAAGATTTTGGTACCAAAAGAAGTTTTCTACGACGTCTGTGAGTGCTTATACCGTGTATACAGGGAAACTGACATAAAAAATCATCACATGATTTCAATACTTCGGCATTTTAATGCAAGCCGAAGTAATAAATGAGTACGTACATCACATTGTACGCATTTTACTGATAAAGACTGATTTCGAATTTCGGCAAAAGAAAATTTAAAAAAACATCGGTAATACCTATACTATAATAATATGTCTTATATTATACACATTATATTAAGACACATCTTATACACTACTAATTCTTTTTCGGTGGTTGTATATCTTATTTCGCAATTTTTAAGTGTTTTGGAGATAAATACTATCGCTTTCTTATTGTTATTATCATCAATTTGATATAGATGCCCTCCAATTGCAAAGTCAGAACTGTCGGTCTGTAAATAATATGGCTGATTTGGTATTGGGTGGCTTAGGACATTGGTTTTCAAAAATAACCTTTTGATTGCCTGGAACGTTTCTTCTTCCTTACTAGTCCAAATAAATTTAGTTTTCTTTGAGGTAAGCCTCATGAGTGGTTGTACAGTTTTAGAATATTCATCTACAAATTTGTTGTAATAGTTGATCCCTCCTAAGAAACGTTTTAATTCCTTTCTAGTGGTAGGGGACGGAAAATTTTGGAAGCATCTAATTTTGTCCGGATCTGGTTCTAGGCCTGTGGTTGTGAGGTAGTATCCCAGAAATGGCACTCTGTCTCTACAAAATATTGATTTGCTTAATTTAATTGTCATGTTGGCATCTCTTAATTTTTGGAATACATATTCTAAATGTCTTAAATGTGTGTCGAAATCTGGTGAAACTATACATATGTCATCTATGTACACAAGGGAAAAATTTTCGATTGAGTTACTAAATACATGGTCTAATGCTCTTACCAATGCAGCTTGGGATGTGGATAATCCAAATGGGGTCACTACGTATTGGTATATTTTTCCTCGGAATTGGAATGCTGTGTACGGTCGTGATTCTGGATCTAATTCTATTTGCCAATAGGAAGAGGTTAGGTCTAATGTAGTTAACCACTTTGAATTGCTGGCTTTGGCGAGTAATTCATTTATGCTCCTGTTACACTCGTAGTCTGGAGTTATATGTGCATTGATTCTTCGCATGTCCAAACATACTCTTAGGTCTCCGGATTTCTTTTTGACTATGATTATCGGGTTAACAAATGAGCTATTTGACGTTTCGATTATATTGTCATCTAACATGTTTTGTATTTCTTTGCCAACCGCATCTTGTAAGTTGATTGGGATGGGGTATGTCTGTGCTCTGTAATTTTCGGGGTTTTCGACTCTTATATGATGTTGGTATAGTCGACATCGACCTGGTTTCTCGGAAAATATTGAATGGTATTTCTTAATTAGTTCGACTATCTGGTGTTTTTCGTTAGGTTCCAAATTCTCATTATCTTTTACTACATTTTCCATTTCGGTTTTACTTTCTTCAGTCGTATGTGCGTCGTCTCTTATCCATTCTTCGTTGTTTCGATTATAATGTAAAATTCTGCATCTCATCGAGTCTCTGTATTCGCTTCCAAACTTCATTTTTAACATTTCATTGTGCTTATCGCATATTCTCAATGTGTTTTCATCGAAGTTTATAACCATTCTCAACATTCTTATCATGTCCATTCCCATTATACAGTCTTTTACTAAGTACGGCACTATTATGCACTGTATGTCGAATTGTATATGCTGTATTTCAGCTTGTAATAGAATTATGAATGAAATTTTCTTGGACTTGTTGTTTAGCGCTGTTGTTATATAGGTGTTATTGACTGGTAATTGTTCGAAATGTTTTAGATTTTCTTTGTTGTTTTGGAACCATGTGTCTGATATGCACGTGATAGAGCTACCTGTGTCGATTAATGTTTTAGTTGGAATACCATTAAGTTTCATTTCAATTTCTGGGCATTTGTAATTTGTTAGTTGGTCATTTGTTTCCGGGTTGTCTTCTTGTAACAAAAATTCTCTGTCACAATACATGTTTAGGATTTTATAGTGTGTATGTTTGATGTTGTCGTTTGGCATGTGTCCGAATTTTATTTGATTTATTTGCACTGGAGCATGATGTGAAGTACTATGTGGATGTTGGGGGTCGACTTCACTTGTACAGCCGTTAAATGATTCATCGTTATTTCCTACGCCAGTGCTTTGGAGTTTAACGCTGGTTGGTCAGTGCTATTCTCCTTGGCTGGTTCGTCTCTGGTTGTCGTCTCTGCTCTGGTGTTCGTAGCAATAAGTTGGCATACCCTCTGTTGTTCGGGTGTTGGGTAGGCGTTCTGTCTCCTCTCCTGGTAATTGTTGTTCTGGTAACCGGCTCTTATGTTTTGCTGTGGCGTGGATCTAAAGTTGCTTTGGATCGGTCCAGGTTGCCTCTCGTATGGTCTAGATTGTGGTTGCCATTTTGGTTGTCCGAATTTTGGATTATTCTGCTGGTAAGGTCCATTTTGGTAGGGATTTGGTCGCTGGTGCTGTTGGAATCTGGGTGGGTTGCTATAGGGGTGATCTCTCGGAGTCTTATACCTGTTGTTGTTGTTTTCAGCCGGTTTAAATTGTGGATTCCTCGAATTGTTCTGGTATCCAGTATGTTGGTAGGGCTGGCTGGATCGGACGTGTTGGTTGCTGGCTCCTCCCCTGGCGTTCGAATAATTTCGTCTCCGTATTCCTGCGTTTGTCTCTTCAGTGTCCTCTCTCTGCAGTAGATCGGCAAATTCCTTGATGCTCATTATATTTTGCACTCGTTGAGCGTCCTGAATTCGCTGGTCGAAATGCTCTACTAGCGCTGCAATGATATCCTCCTCCTTCGGTTGTGGTGTCATTGACTTCATGGTGAGGACTCTCTCGATAAAATACTCACTCCTTGATAACTTTCCTCCTGGCCTGTAATGTTCGAACTCCAACTTCTGCCTCGTACCTCTCTGCACATCGCGATTCCAAAATTTAGCTAAAAATTCTGTGCTGAATTGTTGGAAGTCTTGTATGTCGTCTTTGATTAACTGCCACCACTTGGCTGCGGCACCTTCGAAGCTATTCTCAATGATGTCGAATAGACAATCTTGATTGTCTCCGGTCTGAGTAATCTTTCGATTGGTTAATCGTTCGTAATATCGAGTTATTCTATATAAATATTCATTAGGGTTACTGTGCCTTCCGTTGAAATGTGGAAGTGTGGGTGTAATCGGATTATTGCCGTCGTGATTGTTTGCATTGCAAATTACGTTAATTGGAGTCGGAATTGTGGTTTCGGCGCTACTTTTAGGTAAGTCGGCTATCATATTTTGGACTTCATTAATTAAACTTGTTTTAGTCTCTTTTAGTTTACTATCTAATGTGCATTCTTGCTTATTTAGTGATTCGTTTAAAATTCTACTGTTTATGGTTTCATCTAATCGTGTCTCTATAGTTTCAATTCTTTTGCTATTAATTTCAATAGTTTGTTCCATTTCATTTAGTTTGTATGTAAATTGTGCTTCTACTTTATTTATTTGGTTAGTTAGGCAGTCTTTTACTTCTTCTAATTCGGTTTGAATTTCTTGGAAACTGTTGCTTATGAAAGTTTGATTTTCTATTTGATTTTGCCGAAATTTTAATTCTAAATTTTGTTCATTCTGTTGGAATTTAGTTTCTAAAGTTCGTTCGTTCTCTTTAAATTTAGATTCTAATGTTAGTTCATTTTCTTTAAATTTAGATTCTAATGTACAATTTAAATTCTGTTCGTTTTCTTTAAATTTAGATTCTAATGTTAGTTCATTTTCTTTAAATTTCTGGTCAATATTTAATTGTAAGTTTTGAATTAATATTGCCATTTGATCTATTAGGCTTACAGTAGGTTGCATTGTGCTAGATTCAGGGTTTTCAGTTTCGGAATGTTCTACTGGGACGTTGGTTATGGTTTCAGTTGAAGTAGATGGTCTAGGATTTTTAATCTCTCCTTCTATAGCTTTCTTAGTTTGGGGAATAGTCGGTCTTAAATTGTATTTGGGGTTCTCTTCGTTGTTGGGATTCATTTTTATAAATTTTGATTATGTTCCTAATTTTATATCTAAATCACGGATATGGCTTGGCTATTTGTGCTTAACTTAACATCACTTATTTCTAATACACCTTATATAGGCCTACAACTAAAATTTAAATTAGGTCTATCTTAATACTATACATATATATTTATTAAATTGTTACATTTCCTAGGGTAAGTCAGTTTATTATGTATGAAGGTATATTCAGCCCAATACGTTGGTCGCCATTTTATAATAATACATATTATGAAAATGTCTTTGAATTAAATGCCCACACGTTGTGGAGCCATTTTATAACTTAACTGTTATAAAATTTCTAAAAAGCTTAAAATTGTGGTGACAAAATTTATAATATATAGAAGCTATTCTTACTTCTCATCAGCTAGTAAGTTAACATTAGAAATAAATCATTTAAACACTCAAGTTTTCTGAACATCATCAACATAAACATTTATTAGAAATCAAAAAATGTATCAATATTACAATTTGTATTGGTTTTTTATTCTTGGGTATGCCTTGATAAAAGTTCATAGTTACCCTGGCTTAGCTCAATTTTGGTAGAATTTGCATATCTATTAAAAGGTAAGTTTTATTTAATTTCATTGAATTTTTAAAAGGTATCTCGAGGTAGGCACTCTGCTGGCACTGAATATACCTCCTTAAATTTATTATTCGCATTCATATTACTCTAGGAAAGTTCAAAATTATAGGGATTGTTAATTTAGGATTTGGGTTACAGAAAGTCTTTTGAAGATTTTTAATTTTATATAATTTTAAGTTCTATTGTTCATTCCACGCATTCAATTGTTCATATTTAAATAGTTAAGATAGAGTATACCAATCTCTATTCGAATTAAGTCACTGTTCAGATTATTACTTCATTAAACTAAAAAAAATTAGCACTGTTTAATTAACACATCTTCTCACGTTGATGGCTACTGTAGGACTCTTTTGAAAAGGACGCCGGTTTTGGCTTGGTGACGCTATCGGTACTACGGGGTTCACATCCTTCCTTAGAGGTCTCTTGACTCTTGTATTTATTCGCATTTTCCATTAATTTGCCGGCGGATGGATACCATGACGTCATCAAAGTAGCTCCTCTGCCGGACCAACGTTCGTTTAGCGTAATAAATATAGTGCGTTTGTTATCGTATCTTTCATGGTTTGTCTTTCAAGTTTTGATAGTTATTTTTGCATTACAGATGCATTTTGATTTTACTGTTATATTTTTAAATAGAATATTGTTTACCGTAAAAGATTTTACCGCGACAAAATAAACTGACTTCTGATTGGTTAACTTACATTTACACATACAAACAGCTGTTATCTTCCATTTTGCAATGGTCGAATCTACATACATTGATACTGTCTAATGACTACTTAAATAATAATATGGATTACAATAAATAATTATTCAGATCTAACAATTTGATTTGTATACGCTAAACTTTTATTTTCAGTGTATTAGGTTACGTAATTTAGCGGTCCACGCTAGTAGTGCTAGTACATTGTTTTCAATTTGCGATGGGTTTTGACAGTGTGTTCAATGTTTACAAATGGAATTTCGGATTGTTTTGCTTGAATTCTTTTATTAATAATGTGTGGTTCTATGTGAAGCGTTTTGTGATTGATAAATAAATATATGAATGTGTTGTGGTGCTTTGTGTTGTGAAATTATATTTGTTATGCGTTGTTTTGTTTTGGAGGTTACATTCGGTTTAGGTTACAATTGCTTTTACAATAGGTTTGTTTTGCATTACTTATCTAGTTTACAATTATATGTCGGTTGTATTGAATTTAACATCTAGATATGGTATTGGCTTTACATTTGCTGGACTTTTAAATTCCTATAGCTAGGCTATGTGTATTTATATTGCATCATAGGCTAGGCTAATGCATTCAGTTAGAATGTCGATTTTACAAGGTTAGGTTCTTGATAGGCTACTTTACATTAGGTTTGATATATTTGTGATTTTGTACTATTATAATACGTTAAGTATCATATAATTCGGTTTAATATGATTTAATTCTAATCGTTTGAATAATATCATTTGTATGAAACTAATCAAAATTTGCATACCGGTATCATAATAATTATTTTTAATACCCAACGAATGTATTTGAACGCTCGTCAAGAACCAGGAAACTGCCATTCATCAACCGGCACAAAAATATCGTATCGGAGGCTCGGCCGTATGATATTTTTTGCGGTGAAAATTAAATAGGAACCCTGTCCGACTTGCAACTTGCAACAGAGAGCAGACAACACACTTTGTGTGTGTTGTTGGTATGTTTGTACATGTATCATACAAGCCGATTAAGCTGACCTTTGTTCCCATTCATTTCTTATCTATTTTTCCCCAAAATAATTATATTTTCCTTATTTTTGGTGGATTTTTCCCCGGCTAAAATTTCCCCAGCTCAGTCCCAATTTCCCCCGAACCTCGTTCGGGCATTCGGACATATTCTGCATTCCTGAATGAACGTGTTAAGCAAGTAAAAATAATGGCGAGGCAAAACTTTGTTTATTAATATTGGTTAGTAACATACAATCAAAAGCATTGTGAGGATTGGAATTTGTTTCTCTGAAATTTTTGAAAATGAATTTTATTGTAGAAAGTTAATTAGACTATTATCTAAAATTCACCTTTAAAAAAGATGTTAAAATAAAACCTGTTTAAAAAACCTTCAATAAAAACAAACTGTTTTTTATTAATAATTTGAAATTTATTACCTACATTGGTCCTTTCCCAGTTGCTATACAGTGACTGCAGTTTCAGCTTCACATGGGCTATTTTCAAAGTCCTCTCTTTCAGTCTACACTAATCACATAGCACAAAACACAATTACACTTTAAAATGTTTTAGCACCTTCTGGTGGTTGTCTAGTTTTATTTTATCGTACAGTCATTTTCCATATTGATAACCGTTCACGTTGCGGTCTGTACTCGTACTGAGGTCTGATCTTGATTTTATTAATTAAGTCACAACGGTTGCCTATCTTTCGTTCTCTGTTCCAA
>JAGFPH010027505.1:0-10006 GCA_018207615.1 Philaenus spumarius | reverse complement strand
CGCATCGAAACTTGAGTGTGCGTGACTGGAAAACTGCCCCCCCCCCCGATCTCTGACGTCAAAATGACGTAGGAACCTGCTTCGGGGGGTAGTTTTCCGGGGGGTAGTATTCCGGCGACCCTCTGTCCTAATCAAAACTCTTTCACTACTGTGCATTCGTCAAGGTCATTTTACCCCCACTACCCTGCACCGTTCCAAGTGCCTCTATCCTTATGAAAACTCTGACCCTACTTCGCATGCGTCGGGATTCAGGTGGCCGTTACCCCCACCACCCTAACCCGTTCCAAGTGCTTCTATCCTTATGAAAACTCTGACCCCAAGGCGTATTAAAGAAGGTGTGTGCATGCGCAGGTTCTCCCTCCACTCCAGCCTACCCGTGACGTAGCGTGTTACACAGTCGGAGATCCAGTCTAGACTCCTTTGCCATATTTACCGCCGAAACTTGTACGACCTTCAAGCATTTTTAACGTCATAATTATAGGCAACATAGTTTATTATTGTAATAATATTTCTTATAATTAATAACCATTAATTATAATGCCTTCTTGTGCCGTGTTTGGCTGCGATAACTCAACCCGAAAAGACAGTTTGTTAAGAGTAAGGTTTCATCGATTCCCAAGAAATGTTGATCTTCATATTTTAATTTTATACTCTAAAGATTCAACACAAATTCAATTTAAAATAATATTATTGATTAATTTATCTAGCAGCACGATTTGCTTGTCTTCTCAGGTTAAGCTAAATCAATAATTAATTGTTACCAATTCTAATTTAATATCATTGATTTCACTCCAGAATTTTTTGAATATAATAATTGTATCATTAGGCCCACGGTATTGCTTCATTTGAACACAATAAAGAGGTCTTAATTACAATTTTATTTAAAAGGACAAAAAAATAGTGATATAGGCCTAAACAGACAAACTAAAGTCAAATCATGTCTCCTGCACTGTGTATAAATAATAAAATATTGAAGCTTCATTAGGCTAAATTTTTAGAGATACAAAAATTTTAATGTTAGATGCAGTTTTATTTGTTAATCTATTTAAGTATTATTACTTTGTCTATGTATTGAAAGAGTTACTTATGTGTAGTGTAGGCCTAGGTTTTGCTTAACACAAATCTGTACTGTAATAGGGCTTAGGGCCTACTTCATTATTGTAAACATTAGATTTATAGTTTTTAATAATAAAACTTTTGCAAGTGATGTCTAGGCCTACACATTTTTAAGACTGTGGCAATAATGATTAGATTTTGTAGCCACTAGTCGAACAATAATTACAAATAGTTAGTTATAGCATTCATAAAATCTACACAAAACAAAGTTTTCCGGCTCGACAACAACAAAATAAAAAGGCGTTTTGGAGCTTTTTACAACTACTTATCCAATATTAAAACGATGATCGCGTTAAAGGGCTAGTCGTTATTTTCAACGATTAATTAGACTATCATATGCATAATTAATAGGCCTGCAATCTGTTTATAAATAAAGGCTATATTACACTTTAGGGGTTACGTTATTAAATTTCTGCTAGGCCTATAGCCTACAATAAAAACAACAATATCCCATTAAAATTTTAAGGTGGTAAAATATTATTAATTAGGCCTAAATAATAATGAAAGCTACTTACCTTAGCATCTGCTATTTTTTTTCTTGCTCGTGATTTTAAATTTTTATACAGCAATTTAATTTGCCCCACAGTCCTTGGAGCTGAGAGGACTGTATTTTTTTTTAAATACAAAAATATATAACCCTAAAATATGCTAGGATACAATTACAATTCAAACAAATAATTACAAAATTATTTTAGTACAGTAAAAAAAAAATATTTGTTAGTCAAATTTAAGATACATAAGTAACCGTGACAAAATTTTTACATAAGTAATCTAGGGTTAATACTGAAATAAAACTCAATGTTGTATTCACCACGACTTTTTATTTATCACCTAGACTACTATTTTTAAATTATTTCATTGATAATTAGTTTATATGTATTTTTATTTATTATTTATCCTTGGGTAGGCTAACTAAAAATCACAATTTTAGATAATTTCAATTTTTGAAAGTAAATTTAGTAGACCTAGTAAACATAACAAAACCAATAAACTGGAAAAATCACCAACTTATTGATGGTAAAAGGTTTTACCCTATAGAGCTACTTATGCCAACTCTTTAAAAATTCATATTTATAGGTTAAACAAAATTTACCTGTTCACAACAATGTGAATAATAAATAACGAAGAGAAATTAGAACTAATAACAAATTAGATTAGCGTACATTCAATCACCGCAAGAAGCGAGTAACTATGTATGGTTCTGATTACAATCTTATTTATATAGGACAGCTACAACTTTCATAAAAAAAAATTATGTCAGTATTTACTACAATTTATTCTCTACATTTCTATGTCTTTGAATGCCTCCCGAAAGTAATAGTAAAAAACTTCCTCCCTTAGGGTAATTTTTATGTCATTCAAACCCGTATATTAGATTTAGACTTGTTTCAAAATTATACGCCTAGGAATATTTGACCATGGGCATAGATCATTTTAATGCTCACTTTATTACCTTTCCATCGATACCAAAAACATAATTTTTAGACAACCATAAAGTATTTAATTCGCAGTTTGAGCAAAAGCTTACAATTGCGCTCGGAACTACTGGTTCAGTGTGTAACATGTGACGTAGCTGCGCGAGCCGGACGAGTGTACGCTCCTCGATGCACACACCTTCTTTAATACGCCTTGCTCTGACCCTACTTCGCATGCGTCGGGATTCAGGTGGCCGCTACCCCTACCACCCTAACCCGATCCAAGTGATTCTGCCCGTACCAATAGTCATTTCTTTGAAAAACTCAAGAGTATACAATAATCTATTTGCAATTTCTCCGCAGCGAGTGTATGGGGAGAAAGCGGATGTAAAAAAATGTAAAAAAAACGGAATCCTTAATAGATCATGTAACATATTAATTTATAAACTAAACGTAACATTTTTAGTACGTCTTTTTGTCGCACGGTTATTTCAACATGTTTTCACCCTTTGAAATTAGAGCCACCATCTTGAAACTGTATGCTTTTGAAAAGTTTAAGTTTTAAAAGACCTTTATAATGATGTCATTCTCGTCCAATGTTTACATTGAAATTTCTTCATACCACCATACCAAACCATATTCAAACCATACTACCCCAATAATTGTGCCTTTTGTCGGATTCGGACAAAAAATTTTCCTTAAATTCTTTACATGTCTAGATTAATTTCTTGCCAAACGTATTGTACAGGTAGTCTATTACTACACGCTGTTTAAAAATTTTAAAACAAAATCATTCTTATGATAAAATTACGAGCCAGGAAGACAGAGACATAAACACTAGGGCCTACACGTGAGTAGCGTATTTCAATGTAGACACACACATATGACGGTTGTGGCACGTGCGGCAACGCGAGGGAAATGAAAATTTGACAGCGACAACGGCATGAAAAGCGGGGAAAACTCGTCCCTCGGGAAATTACGAAAGTCTGGCAACGCCGCACTGTCATAAAGCGACATTTTAGGCAAATGACAAGTATTAAAGCAAATAGCGTCCCATGACGTCAAACAACAGTCGGAACATGTAGTTGAAGAATTAAATAGAATTAATGTTTAGATTAAATTTAATTACCTATTAATAAATACGATCGCGCAGTTGAATCCCTGACGCGAGTTGAGCAAATTTACAAAATTAGTTTATATGTAGGCCTACTAGGGTTTCAACCAACAATTTGGAGAATTGGAGTACTCAAAAATTCGTTGAATTGTCGCGAGTACTAAATATATTAGTAGAATTTGTTTCTACCTCAGACTCCAGCACCGGCACCCGCGCTTCACTTAGCGAGTTTGCATCCCGGCCGTCAGTCTCCCACAGTAAAATCCCCACGAGGACTTGAACGTTTTGATCGATTGAGGCTAATCAGATGGGCAGTAAGGTCGTGTTTTGTAAATTTTACAAAAAAAAACAAAATTTGCAGAATAATCACCTATTTTTTTTAGAAAGAACTAAACAAATTATATTTTCTAGTAGAAAAAATCTCAAAAAAGTTTTACTTTTCTTAAAAAAACCTGCTTCAGGTTGTGTTGGACAAACAACGTGCGTATCAAATTCGGACCACATCGGACGTAAAATCACAGACTATAGAATTACTACAGACATCTCACTGCCATGTTAAAAATGGGTGCGCTTTTAAACGTCAATTTGTACGCTCATTCTCAGTGCGCGCCACCATCGATGTACGCTGAAAAGTGTTGCCAAATGTACGCCCATTACACTGCTCGGCATCCGACTTCTGACTGAGCGTACAGCAGCTAGCCACTGTATGCTGGGTTCCGTGCGTAGATCAGAGCTCTGTTTAGAAACAAACTTACAAATTTATCTGATTCTAATTTAATTATTGTGTGTATTAAAGAGCAAGACTATGCTTTCTGGTATAATCACTAGAAATATTACCTATTAAAAGTGCTATATTATCCTATAAATTAACTAAATAATACCTTAAAATATGACCCACATATTACCGAAGAATTAGACCCCAGTAAAAAGTTCGGGAACAAACAAGTTTAGCCACAACCTAATAAACGTATCATTTTACAATTCAATAATATTACTTATTATTTTTACAACAAACGGTTTTCATTATTTATTTACATTGAGCATGTTTTTATTGAAAACATCTTTATCACAAAATTACGTTGTTCCAATCTATACTAATAATACTAATAATATTATAAAGAGGTAAAGTTTGTTTGTTTGTTTGTTTGTATGTAGGGGATAATCTCTGGCACTACTGAACCGATTGAAAAAATAGTTTTACTATTAAAAAGCTACACTATCCCTGAGTAACATAGGCTATAATTAATTTCGGTAAAAACCTTTTTTTATTTCAATATTTGTAAATTTAGTCAGAAAAAATTCTTAGGTTAGGTCTAGAATGATAACCCAACACATGTATTTACATTTATTACCATAGCAACCAATTGAATAAAATAACATAATAATATATAGCTCCAATATTTCCATTAACAGATGATTTCAAAATTTGAAGCAATTATTTTTGTATTTCTAGCTATTAGGTTAGGGTTTTAAAGTGTAGATCTGAGCCTTGCTGATTCTTTTAACCATTATTAACTGCTGTTATAAAATATAACAAATAGTTTGATTTGAACATTTAACATGATTTACCATCTTAGTTTTGAGGTTATTATTAATCCTACACCTTTATTATAAATAAAACAAAGCATAATATGTTTTAAGAAGGTTCCATTGGGGGTTGGCGTGCGGAGCACGCAGGGGTCTCCCCTAGTTAATTTATATTTCATTTACTCGTAAAAAATAATGCTTGTACTAAGAAAATGGCTCATAATTAGTTGTGGAATCGTCTTCAAAACAACGAAGAACAAAGTGAAGGCTACATCAAAGTTTTACGTTATCTGTAGAGTAGGCTGTCATCTGTATTTCACCCCTTATCTCTATGCTGAAACAGTGTGGGGGTATGTGTTGACGAGTGTCTCGTCTTTTATAAACACATCAGTCTGGTGTGAGGTCTTCTTTTGGGGTGTTGTGAGTGTTTGAAATCATCATGTCACGCAACCTTTGTTCGTTCAAGAAATGTACAAACAGTGCCCATAAAGTTAAAGGAATGCGTATGTTCACATTTCCAAAAGTACCAGAATTATGCAGGAAATGGGTCAACAATAGTGGTAAGTACATACTATCTAATATATTCAGAAGTGTACGGTACCTTACCATTATTTAAGAAATTTAAAAAAACTATAATCTAGATTTCAACGTTTCTACGTTTTCAAACATTTACGGCACGGTTGTTTTTGACGCGCACATAACGCACGCAGTTTTCAAAATTATGAAAACACAGTGTGGGGTATCGTTTTATATGTTGTTGGGTACGGGAAAACTGATTTTGAGAGTTCAAAAGTCGTAGCGCGTCGGGGTCAAGTTTTTTTATCAAAATTTTGAAAAGATTGTGTTAACATTTTGAAAATTCTGTGAGGGGTATCGTTTCAAATGTTTTTGGGTAAGGGAAAACCAATTGCTAAAATTTAAAAGTCGTAGTTTCAATTCCTGTGTTCTGTACGGACGAGCCCAAGTCGCGAAAAAGTGTTCCATCTTTTCACTGTTTTACCGTTTAAATTATACGGTAAAATGAAAAGTAACAAAACCCGTCCATTTAAAGTAATGTAGGCCAAACTATGGCACAAAAATTGATTAATTTTTAGTTTTTCTAAAATTGTTTTATATATAAAGCCACTAGGTCTGGCAACGTTTTTCGTCTGTCTGTACGTTTGGTGTGATTTGATATATTTCTGTTTGGTTTTTCGATGTTTGAATTTTAAGGGTAGTTATAAAAGTAAAATTATAAAACCCAATTTATTCAAAATCGACTCAAAATTCTGTGAAAACTCTGTTTTAATTTTTTGCGGAAATATCCGTTTTAAAGTCCCGTGAGGCAAATATCTGTTTTTGCAAAGTTGTCTATCTGTTTGTTCTAATTTACACAAAATTTATTTATTTCAAGAGTTGTTTTTGGTTGTTTACGGAATAGTTTTTAGTTATATATAAATGTATGTAAATGTGTAATTAGACCTATATTGTAAGAAATTGGGCTTTCATCATTGTTTTCCGTTCCAAGCAAAAGTTATCGTCCCAAAGATGGATTCACTATTTTAAATTCTGTTTGTTTTTATAATAGCACAGTTACTGTAATTATTACTCTTATCATTATTCAAACTGTTTAATTTATTAATAAATAGAAGGGTATTGAGTAGCCAATGTTTAGTGTCGTTTATGTCAGTTTTATCCATGTACATTCAATTAAAATAGTTTTGCTGCTAGTGTTGAGTTAAAATATACATAATAAATGTGTCAGTATATGTGTTCAACCAGTGAACACAGTGCACTTTTTTTGTGCAGGTAAAATATACATGTAGATTACATTGATGTTTCTTTGTGGATGTGTTACTTTTACAATTATTAAGGAACTCTGTTGTTTTTATTTTTTAGTTTCTAATACAATTTGAAATGTTGCTTTTGTTTTGTTCTAAATCAAGTACGCATACTTATTGTATAGTGTTGTTCATTTTAATAAGTGATACGTTCCTGAGCAACTGTTTCACCAACGTGTACAGAAGCACTATTGCTTGAACAGGATACCTATGAAAATGTTTATTCATAGTAAAATTATGTGTGACCGTTTTCTGATGAGTAATCTATTGAATATACCTATTATGTACCTGTACCAGTTATTAATAAATTTGTCATGGTAGGTATACAGTTATTATATTGTAATACGTACTGGTATACATATTATTATTTGCATTGTTTATATATATTTTTAATTCATCAGTGCTGTTTTTTGTTGTTGAAAACCAGTTAGACAGTCTGATAGTGTGGTATTTTATTATATACTTTATACTAAAAATAAAAAATATTACCAATTACCCCAATTACTTTCGCAGGAATTAATTTGCCAGTTATTATTTTACATATTACCACAATACCTTCTGTAATATTGTGCTTAATGTATATTGCTATACTTGTCATTGAATTAAATACAGTTAACGTTCATGAGATAGCTAATCAATTATTATCACGCTACAGATATTTAAAATAATAAAGATAAGTTCTAATCAGTCAAACAGACCCAAGAAACCAGTACACACGGTAGAACAGTAGGACAAGACCCTGTCACATCGACGTGACCTTGATCAGCAGGACTCACTCGCCCCCACCATATCACTCGTGCGATCTGACAACATTGTTCTGATAATAACTTACAGTAGCTACGCACCTGAACTCTAGCGGATCAAAACTAACTCAATTTTCCCGCACCCTTTTTCCTATGGCAGTGAGAGGTCTGGAGTAATTCTATAGTCTGTGGTAAAATGCGGCCTTTAGAGTGCGATCACATATATACACATATATATAATCTAAATACCATTCACTGACTCACTCATCACGAAATCGCAAAAACCACCGAACGGATTGGAATGAAATTTGGTATGTAGCTTCCACTAGGGCCCTAGGTGCTCGCTAAATGGGTTTCAAAAAAAATCGAAATTTTATTGGGGGTTGGGAGGGGGGATCAAAGTTACTTAAAAAAATCACCGATCGGATTGGAATTAAATTTGGTAGGTAGCTTCCTCTAGGGCCCTAGGTGCTTGCTAAGAAAGGTTTTTTTTTTTTTTAAATCGAAATTTTAGGAGGGGTTTAGGGGGTAAAAGTTACTATAATCCCCATAAGAAATTCATAATATATTTATTGATATATTTTTTTGGTTATACATTTAACTTTGCTTTGTCTATCCGTGCAAAGCCTGATCGGGCCAGCTTGTACATATATATATAATTTTCATTGACACCGAAAATCGTTCACTGGGGACAATGATCAGTGTTCCACTCTCCGCCTTAGGTCTCACCATAAGAGTCACTGCAATAGTTCATCTTTCATAAGAAAATTCGATAATAATTGTAGAAGAACCGTCTTTTAGAAAAAACTTCTCTGAAAAATAGTGCTGCATCTATTAGAAATTATTTAGTAATATGTATATTAAGTTTGTTCAATTTCCCAAATAGTTGGTTGAAACCCTAAAACATACAAACTAAATTTTGGAAATTCGCTCAACTCACGTCAGCGTGTCTTTAATGTACTCCAAAACAATTTCACACTATTCGACGCGAACATCATCGTGCATATTTATTTATGGGGTAAAATTTATCAGCCCGAACTTATAGTAAAAATATTGTTTTGATTTTTGATTGTTGCAATTTATAGCGAGTCAGCAAATATGCTCTAAGAAAACCTGAAGCCAAACACACAATACACATTACTCTGACAGTTTATTCCGCACAGATTGATGCTAATGATGTAATCTCTTGGAGGGGAACAGGTGAATGAGTCTTTCAACACGCACACCGTAACACGAGCAACAGCTGACTCCTACGTAATCCTATTAATACACTTCAACGAATTTAATAAAGGAGGATTTATTTTGTATAATTAAACATATGTTATGATAGCGCATTGATTGCTTTAATTAATCTAATAGATGTGCCAAAAGTCGTTTAAACTTCACGTAATTATTTAAGTGTTTGAGGACGAATAGCTATCAGTTGTCTTACAAAACTGTCAAAGAATTTTAAAAATATTCGATAACGCAGATGAACCGCTGACGTGAGTTGAGCGAATTTCCAAAAATAAAGTTAATATGTTTTACGGTTTCAACTATTTGGGAAATTGGTCTGCTCACAAAGGCATTGTGCCTGCGTGTACGAAATAAATTAGTAGAATATCTTTGCGCCATAGCCTCCAGCCCCGGCTCACGTGCTGCTTCGTTCCGCTCGCAGCCACGGATTTTAAACAGTTTCGCTTCGCTCGCAGTGGACAAATTCGCGAGTTGGCATATCTGTGCCGTCAGCCTCGCCCCCGCGGTTCTTTTATGGTATTTTACTTCTTGATCGATTTTGGGGGAACCAAGCGAGCTGTAAAAAAACAAAATGTGCAGAATTATATCCTACATATATTTTTTTAGATGAAATCGCCAAACATTTCACTTTCGTACGAAAAATCTAAAAAAATAGTTGCTTCCTGTCGAAAAACGTGCTTCCGGTTATTGGATTTGTTTGGCTAACGAACTCGTCCGAGCGACGTAGACAACCAAAGTGTGTACCAAATTTGGACCAAATCTGAGTTAAAATGCGGCCGCTAGAGTGGAACACATATATACATATAATTTTTAATGACACCCCAGAACACGTTTTGATCATGCTCATTTACTACTCCCACCCTTAGGTCTTACCATAAGGGTCACTGCAATAACTCATCTTTCCTATGAAAATTCGCTAAGAAAGTCTGAAATAACTGTCACAACTATCGAACATACAGTATGTGGTAACGGCGTCCAACTTAATTCATCTTGCAAATTAATTATTGCCTACGCATGGTTGCTATGGGTGTTGAA
>JAGFPH010027503.1:0-10007 GCA_018207615.1 Philaenus spumarius | reverse complement strand
CTTTACAGCCTCATTTTAGTCTGATTGGGTCCAAACTTGGTACACACATTGGATTTCTAAGTCACGCGGACGAGTTTTCAGCCGAAAATCCAGCAACTGAATTTTTACCGATAGTGAAATTTGTTTGATATTTTTCGTACTAGAATGAAACTTTTAGTGTTTTTACACGATCTTACAGCCCATCTGGTTCCCCCATAATCATAACAACATAAAATACAATAAAAGTACTCGGTTCAAATCCACACGGGGAATTTACTGTAGGGAAAGCTTCAGATTTGACGACGACGGCCGGCATGAACCGCTGCGAGTGATCCGGGGCTGGAGGCTGAGGTGCAGTTAATTTTACTAATATATTTCGTACACCTAGGCAGCTATTCAGCGCCTTCGTGAGTAGATTTCCAAAATAGCTTGTTGAAACCCTAATACAAATATACTTAATTTTGGAAATTCGTTCAACTCACAACAGCGGTTCAGAAGCATGATCGAATTATTTTAGTTTTTCAATTAAATCTTTAGAACCGTAGACAATAAATACAGATTTCTCAAAGCAAAATTTTTTAAACATACTATTGCTAAGTTGATGAGGTTAAATGAGAAACAGAAACGCTGCAACAAACTAGGCTAGATCTATACATAGATATAAATACGTAAAGTCTGTAGGTATGTATGATATATGTATGTGCGTCCGCAATGCATATACATTGCGACGGATCGGAATCACGTTTGGCACTGTTGTTAGTTAGCAAAAAATCGATCTAACGACTTAAACATTATTTCGATTAAGAAAAATGTGTTGCGTTTTTAAAAACACCGAGCGCTAAGCTTGTCACCACTTCACAGACTTTGCGCTGCGACAAAGGCCACATAGATAATATTTCTATCTGTGGGCAACGGTTCCTTCACGACCTTGTCCTTGCTATGCCATTCAACGTGATTCAAATAACGTCTACGCAAGTGGTCGTGAAGTGTTTAATATCAAAATGTAAAATGATACTTGTTTAAGTCTACGATAAGTGCGTAGTGCCTTAAATTTTGCTGTGAAGCCAACCTTACCAGGTAAAGCAAATGAACGTTTAATCATTTACTTATTTGGTACACATAGATATCTGATATTCTCCATTATTAACCATTAATTTAAAGTTTTTGTATGGAAAACCTTTTGTAAGAAATATTGTAGTCATTGTCATTAGATATGTTTAAATCAGTTGATAGCCTATCAACAGTAATAATCCAAAGTTCAACTAGACAATAGCCTAAATTTCATTGTCATAGTTTAGACTAAATTTGTTCATTGTTTCTGTGGCCTACCAAACATAAAATCAATTTAAGTGCCGATCATATTTTAAATAAGGCCATTGTTTTTTTAGAACTATAAATTAGTTAGTTTTTAAGCCTTAAGAACTATAGTAATTTAAAGCCTGATTAATTAAAGTGTAACGCCATGCTTGATTTGTACCATCTGTAACCAAATGTAACTTGCAAACTAAACTTTGCAGCTGTGTAACCAATCATGTTCTATATTGCTTTTGCAAGGTAATATCAGCAAAAATAATGCTTACTTGTTTTTCTTTTTTAGTTCTACTGGTCCAAGTATACCATCAATGTCAGCCTTTTCAAGTAGAGCACCTCTCTAATTACAAGTAGATTTCAATTTAATTCTTCACATCAGTTGTTGCAATTCTGTTTCAACGCTGCTCTACAGAATGTGATAACAAGTGCTGTGTAAACTAGTTTAAGTTTAAATTTGGTATAAAATTATATTACCATCGTCAATAACACCGTGACCTAGGTCAAACAATAATAAAACAAATAATACAGGCTTAAGAACTGGTTTTACAATCTCGAAAATTATTTAAAATTTTTTTAAGGCTAAATAATATTGTAACATTTATTTATGTGTTTATCCTTTTTTATCGGGAGGCGTGCTAGCAATTTTTCGTATATCCAGGCCCCTAGGGCCTCATCCTAAATTTTCTTTTGTGACGTCATACCTATAATAATATATAATAAATATCCACATTATTTATTTTTTTTTATTTTTTTTTTTACTTCAGGATTTTTTTTGTCTTTGTAGATATTAATATCTACCATGGAAAGTTGGCCAACAAGGTATATACCTACATAGGCATTTGTATTTAAAATTTAAGGTTTCTTATATTGTATGTATTTTAGGCAAACTGTGTGTTTTAGTAACAGATATGTTACTACTGATATGTCATGTTTTTGTATTATCGTATAAATCTGTAAACTCTAACTAACTTTAATTAAATAAAAGGGTGGGTTTTTCTTTATTTTCTTTTAGAGAAGGTTTTCTTTAAATAAAAATTTGTAACTTTTAACTAAGGGCGTATCAATTTTCTTTTTATATATTAAGGGCATATAACTTTTTTTTTTATTTTCTTAATAAATAGTTGTTTATTACAGGATAAAATTGAATATTTTTGGTCTTTGCCTGTGAATGGTCAAGACAGATTTCTAGGTTTCGCCAACTAAGGTAAGCAGAGTTTCATAAATTTGGCTCATTTCATCATAAATTTGTTTTTAATACATGTGCAGTATTTATGTGGCCCCAGTACACTTCCAAAATTTTGTAGACTGGCACAAATAATATAAAGCTAAAATGTCAAGGCGTTTCAATGCAAGAATTTGAAAAAAATCTATTTACTTTCCTCGTTTCAAAATGGCTGCTATTTCAACTTTTTAACGGATCTTATCTCAAAAATCATAAATTTTACACGAAAATCACAATGGATAATAAAGTTAAAGTTTATTGGCAAACACAAACAGTTTTTTTCCTTTTTCTGTTGGTAAAAAATAACCATGTTTTGAACAAAACCCCGAAAAGTTCTTGTTAGTACTTGTTTAAAACACACAAATTATTATTAATTAATTAATTTTTCTTAGTAAAGTCGTTAATAGTTAAGTACAATACCGTTTATTTACCGCCAATGACCTTATTTTCCCCCCTCTTATAAAAAACTTTCTCACCAACGTAATCTTCCCCACCTTTAAAAAAATCAATAGAACAATCGCCTTCCGCACTAATAACAACATTAAAAAAATACTCCACCCCCAAACCCACGACTGTTGGAAGATGAAATAATACAAAATAACCTGTGATTTTGCTGGGGCAAAATATACATAGGCCAAACTGGAAGAGAGTTTTTAAGAAAACCTGTCAAATAGACTGTTTCGGGTAACAAGTCCAAGTACGCTCGACACCATGAAATCAGTTACATGGACATTGAAAGTAACTTTAAACCGATACAAACTTGAAATAACACTAAATTCATGAACGCTGTGGAAGTATTTGAAATTTATAAGGCATTTACATTAAATTTCGACTCGAACACCTTATACGACACAGCGATAAGGATACAGAAATCCGATGAAAATTCTAGTTTTTAGTGGGTGTAGACAACCGACCGACAGTCGACGAACAGTAGTCATAAGGTGAGCACTGTGTTGCTTTTTTTATATATGTACGTTTTCATCTTAATGTTTATACAATCACTACTCAACGAGGGATTCTTCTGATGATGGTATAGACATCTCGAAACAGCTTCAAAAAAAGGGTAAAAAGAGGTCACTGACGGATGAGTAAAAGGTTTTATTTTTATTATAAACAATATTAGCCTAGATCTATAATATTTTCTTGTTCATCCAATCTTTTTATACGACATGATAAATACCCGATATCAAAGAAACAAACTGAAGTTTAAACTCAAGGTTTTCATGCGCAGGTAATTTCAAAATTATATTTTCCTTCACATTTGGAATTCAATTTATAAATAAATTCTTGATCGGAGAGACAATTGTCGTTTCCCCTTTTCTCTGTAAATAAAGAATCAATGAAGTAGAAAAAAATCAGGATTTAGTGAAGTATGAACTGGACCAAGGCTGGCGAGGCAGATATAAGTATAAAACCAAAGTCCTTGACCGTTATTTAGCCTCCTTCACTAAATAAATATTTGTTACTTATAATTCTTATTTAGTATCAGAGCTAATTTACACTAGAACAGTGGCCTACATTATTGAAGGTTACTATATTGAATTAGCCTAAACTAATTAATATTATTTAGACTATTAAGATTCCTTGAAAACCCAAGTGCAGATTAATTTGGTACACATAAAAAATATAGCTTTAAAATATTAAGTTAAATGTGTTATAGAACGAATGTTACTTGTTCTGAGGTTTAAAAGTCGTTGGAAGTGAATATTATTTTACAATTTGTTTTGTTTACTTTGTTCTTCATGTTTATGTCTACATACAAGAAACTGTATCTAGCTGGGTATATGTCGTTAGGGATTTTCAACATGGTAAATGTACAGAGCCTACAACCAAACAATTACTCAAAGACCTGAAGTAAATTTTAAAAAAACCAAAAGATCATACATTTTAATTATAGGCCTGCTTAAATTAACGAGTTTAACCCCAAATATTTTAAATACAGTCATTTAGGCAAAACTATAGTTTGAATGTTTAATGAAATTCAAAGTTTTCACCGACAGTAGGCCTATATTTATAAATTAAGAAGAGCTCAAAATTATGATCCATTAAAATAGAATAATTCAGTCCTCTAGGTCTGTTGAATAAAAAATAAGCATAAGCTTTTAGCATTTAGTCTTAGCTTTAGCTTTCACTATTAAGTCAAAGCTTTTAGTCTTAGCACACTTGGTTAAAGTGAGGTGAATAAGGTGAGCTAAGGCTAGTTATCAAAAGCTGGACAATTTTAGCCAAAGCTTAAAATCTGTCACATGTTGTTTCAAACAATTTAAAACAGCTGTTGTAGTTTGAGAATTTATGTTATTAGAACTCATTAAATAGGCTAGTACAAAATGTATAACTCTGCCGATGAAGAAAATATCACAAAAAACGAAAGTTTAAATAAAAAAGAAAGGTTTTTTTAAAGTTTATTGGTTTGACTTGCTTTTTTATTACATTTGTGTACAAAATCACTAGTTGGATTTGATGATGTAGGCCTACCCTTACTTGTTCCCTTACCTAAACCCAGATAATAATAATAATAAACTCTTGCTATTATTATCTCTGCCTATTATAAACTTAACCTGTCAAAGCTTCAGCATATTAAGCAAACTATGATGAAATCTAATGAACAATCAGGAATTACATCGTTAGAAATTCGTCATAAACAAACAAAAAAGGAAGGCATGTTAAAGAAGAAAGGCAGAGAAACAAAATACTTAACCATAAATCAACTTCAACGGAATTTGATTTTGGATCAGTTAAAACTAACAAAGCAGCAAATTTATCAATCAGAAAATTAACAATAATTGAATTTCTGCGCAAAAAATGCAGTTCCAATTAATTGTAGAAATTAACTCGGACGAATTTTCACTTCTGTATAATAAATAAATAAAGTAACTTTAAATTAAAATAAAACAAATTTAGGCCTATGTGTGTTAATTCTTCCCAATTTGGATATTTTATTCTAATACTTTTTAGTATGAACTCACATAAGTGTTATTCTATACCCTATGGTTTTTTGTTCGAATTGGCATAAATGCATCCATTTAAATGTCAAGGTAACAACTTTAAGTCACCAGGAATGCACACTGAAATATATTCAAGCTTGCACTAAATATTTTTAGCTTTACTACATTTTATTCACTTTATTTTAAGCTTTAGCTAGGAAAATTAGTCAAAGCCTAAAATTATTAGACAAAACTTTTAGTACTAGCTATTGCTTATTTTTATTCACACTATTTTAAGTAATGACTTAAAATTTTAAGTTATAGCTTTTACTTATTTTTTACTCAACAGACCGATTAGCCCAAGATAGTGATAGTTTAAAATATAGTTTTATGTTTGCAGGCCTTCGTTGTGTTTTAGGCTGTCAACAATGAAGTGCAGTAAACCAAAATTATTAATGCATACATTAGAACGATTTCTAACCTACTATCTAACCTACTAGATAGTATTCTAAATACTATCTTTTAATTGCTTTTTATTTCATATTAATAGATCAAATGATTAAGAAGTTATTAATATTATAGTGAAGAAATTAATAATCGAATATATTTATATGTTATACGAAGATGTAAAAATGTTTCCGAAGTTAAACGAATAGCTATCTCTTCTTTAAATTTGTATAAACAAAATATGTCGATGATAAAAGGTTGTCTTTATATACAGTTTATAACCTCAAAGCAAATATTATAATGTATATTAATGTATATTACAGCATACATTAGCTATATAACTCATATTAAAAAAAAACAACTTCACAAGAAATTATAACTATTGAAGTTGTAAACATAACCCCAAACTATAATCTACACTTGGTTTACAGATGATGGGTGATATCAGCTGTTATATTATATATTACTCACTTACGTACGTACGGACGACGTACACTCGCTTTTATAGGAGTTGATGACCATGGTCATGCGCTATACTATTTTTTCCCCTCACAGTCGTTGGCTACATTTGGAGTTGATTAAGGCAAACAAAAATTAATGTCATCGTGGAATTCAGTTTGACTGTTGGGTCATAGATTAAAAATAACAGTTGGAATTAATAGCAACTTAGTTTATAAATAAAATTCCAACTTAGTTTAGCAAAATAAACTTAGTTTATTTTTTAAGTCTCCGATTATAATATTATTTTATTGTTCTGATGTACCTAGTGTGTACATTATTTCGTTACATTGGTAAATATAATAATGAGCTGTATACTTAACTAGGGGCTCTGCCCCTGGACGCTTCGCGTCCCAACCCCACCTCGGCCTTCGGCCTCAATGGCTGCTTCGCTTCGCTCTCAGTTGGAAAATTCGCTTAAGAATCTCGTTAATCTTTGGCTCGTTTGTACATAGGTGACCGAGCATAAATCAGCTGTTTTATTTGGCAGGGGACTCAAACTCATTAAACATTATCTCCATAAGATTAACATGGGAAATTTGAAGGATTGTGTGCCGGAGCTCCTTCTCGGGTGAATAGCGGCTGAACGGATGATTGGATCTTAAATTTGATGCAAAATCGTTAGTCTGAAATAAAATTTTCGTTTGTTTGAAATTAAATTTTCTACAACTTTTGTATTTAACATTTTTTTCTTTCTCTTACCGTTTTCTTACAAAACGCGCTCAAAGTGGAAAAATTAAAAAATTGAAAAAATCTTTCCCGCCCAAAAGGTGCTTCCAAAATTAAAAAATGTTTACTTCTGGCAATTTTTCCAAAAGTTTCTCGTCGAGAGCTTTAATTCAAGTATAAGGTTGAGGGGGGTCAGATTATGGAAAGTGCCTAATAATTAATGTCAATGAATCAGTGTTACCGTCTAGCTTTATATAAGTAGATATAGTGTAAGGGTTATATTTATGGTTTTTTAATCAAAAAGTATACAACACCTAATTCTAGTCTTAACAAATTTCGTGTCGTGAAATGCTTTGCTTGAATACATTACATATTTAAACAATTTACTGTTTAAGAAAAAAAATTAAAATAGCTAACTTACCTATCAGGGAGACCTTATCAGTTTCCAGTGAGAAAATGAAGGAACATGTCCTCATTGAGAATTATCTTAGAATAGTTTAGAAGATGTCCTGACGAGGTCATTTCTAAAGTAATAGGTTATGATAAATGCCCACTTCATAATTGATATTTATATATGAAATAATATAAGATCGAAATTAAATAAATACAATTTGTGTTCTAAGTAATAAATCTGTAAATAAACAATGATTGTGGAATTATCAGTACTCAATACCAAGACTAATTTAGTTTAAAGACTTTCCTTGGCAGAGAAAGATTTCACTTTGACGTACCGTGAGAAAGTCCATGTGTATTTGTTCAGGTTTCATGAAACTTCTTTTTCTGATTTTACTTTTATCGCGTGACTGTAAGTAAATAGTATTTGAAGTGTGAAATTACAAAACAATACAATCTGAGCGTAAACTTTTAATGCAGTTAGGCTGCGGTATTTCTAAAAGAAGAATGGATTTTAACATTTTAATAGTACATTGGATGGAATTTAATTACACTCCAAATATTAGAGAATTTGCATTTGGAAAAAAATGTTACCTCTCGTTATGGGTTATTGCAATCAGTTATTGCAGTTGTTATTGAATTAACAATAAAGTTATTTAGAAAACAAATATTTTGTCTTAAATTGTAACCTTGGTTCTTAAAAAGTACGAATTATCTAAACTAAAAATAATCAATATGCATATTATGTAATTGAAGACTTGATCATGCCAGTTAACATTTTTAGCTGTATACTATCTAAAATTCTGGAATATAAAATGAAAGAGACTAACACAAGTAAAATAACAAAGTAAAATGGAGAAAAAACTACTTAAAACTTTTCTCTCTGAAAAAGAATTAGTTTGCGATCTTGTAGTCATGCTCTGTGGTGATATCTAAAACACGTTTAGCCTTATATACAGAAAATGAATGTTTTGATTAATCAATATACACAGTAAATGTAAGCGTGGTTTGTCTGATAGGACCGCTATAACTCCGAAACCCACCGCAGCAGCCCCATGGGAGTTATATGGTATTGTAGCCCTCATGATGAAGTTTCGGTTTGGAACTGCAGGGGTTGGGTTCAGAGATATGGATGTGGGTGTCAAATAAGCGCATCACACCAATCAACTCCGTGAAGTCGGTGAAGCACCTGGTAATCGAGTCCCGAAATGGCCTAGACTGACCTGAATGTTCCCAGCATGTTGGAAAATGTTCCAGAAAGTTATAGCATTTTCCAAAAGGTCCGACAATGTTTTAGAATGTTCCATACGGTTCTGCATCATCGAAGTACATCCTGTTCCGGAATGTTCTAGAAAGTTCTAGAATGTGAAATCAGAAACGGCCTATAAAGCTAAAGACCTAAATCTCGGTACATATTACCCTTAAGTTATGTACAGGACATACAAATATTTGCCTTCCGATTATTTGCGTCTAAGTTGTAAATTATTGTTGATATAAAATATTTTATGTGACATAGACGTGAAATGCACAAACTGGAGGAAATCATTGTTTTTGCGCTTAATGGCATAGCTGATCATGTATGGAACCCTCGAGGGGAAACATAGATTGATTTGGACGGAGCACACAGTATATGTTTTTGGTCCAGTGAACACTCAATATTTACTCGAAGTTTCTTTCATTCGTCTAAACACATCTGGTAGCGAAGCCGCAGGGACGCCTGGTAGTACATAATATATTTAGACTTACATAATTTACAATAGTGCAAATTTAATACTAAACCCACATTTGTGGTAACTCTGTACGTGAAATATAACCAACAAATAGTTAATAGTTACACGACTATTACAGGCCCACCAAGCATTACTTTACAAGAGTTAGGATAATAATACAAGACATAAAATCAATACAGATAAGTAAGCCGACAAGTAAGTTCGTTATAGTGAAAAAGCTAAGATTATTTGAATTGTATCTTTCCTGAAGAAAGGATAATCTTGAACGGATTTTGTCTCCCTTGGTCGTAGGATTTGTTCCATGAGATTAGATTCTGTGGACGTAGCAGAACAGTGTATCAGATCGAGCACCAAGTTTACTGAAATAAACGTTTATAAATAAACAGTTTTAGGTATGTAGGGTTGGGTGAAAAAACTTAAAGAGTAAATACATAAAATAAGTCTTTTTAGTTGCAATTACACAATTTACCTGGTTTAATTTAATAAGTAATTATTACAATACTTGCTACTGTACAAGGCTTTGTCAGTTTTACAATAATACTGTTTCAAGCTTTTTTTTTTAGGAAATCATCATCTTGACAAAACTAACATTTTATGATTGAAGAATAAGTTAGGATTTTAATTTTAAATAAATTACAAATAAAAAACGTACACCGAGACCATTATTTGCACCTAGAATATTAAATTTTGCTTTACGTGCCAATGATTTACCACGCAGATCTCAAAAAATATTAGCCGATGCATCTCATGTAATTGTTTTTATCAATTTTAATGAATTACTAGACTTATTATAGTGTAATAAACGACATTGAATTAAGCCTTAATTATTCTACT
>JAGFPH010027502.1:0-10007 GCA_018207615.1 Philaenus spumarius | reverse complement strand
CTTTACAGCCTCATTTTAGTCTGATTGGGTCCAAACTTGGTACACACATTGGATTTCTAAGTCACGCGGACGAGTTTTCAGCCGAAAATCCAGCAACTGAATTTTTACCGATAGTGAAATTTGTTTGATATTTTTCGTACTAGAATGAAACTTTTAGTGTTTTTACACGATCTTACAGCCCATCTGGTTCCCCCATAATCATAACAACATAAAATACAATAAAAGTACTCGGTTCAAATCCACACGGGGAATTTACTGTAGGGAAAGCTTCAGATTTGACGACGACGGCCGGCATGAACCGCTGCGAGTGATCCGGGGCTGGAGGCTGAGGTGCAGTTAATTTTACTAATATATTTCGTACACCTAGGCAGCTATTCAGCGCCTTCGTGAGTAGATTTCCAAAATAGCTTGTTGAAACCCTAATACAAATATACTTAATTTTGGAAATTCGTTCAACTCACAACAGCGGTTCAGAAGCATGATCGAATTATTTTAGTTTTTCAATTAAATCTTTAGAACCGTAGACAATAAATACAGATTTCTCAAAGCAAAATTTTTTAAACATACTATTGCTAAGTTGATGAGGTTAAATGAGAAACAGAAACGCTGCAACAAACTAGGCTAGATCTATACATAGATATAAATACGTAAAGTCTGTAGGTATGTATGATATATGTATGTGCGTCCGCAATGCATATACATTGCGACGGATCGGAATCACGTTTGGCACTGTTGTTAGTTAGCAAAAAATCGATCTAACGACTTAAACATTATTTCGATTAAGAAAAATGTGTTGCGTTTTTAAAAACACCGAGCGCTAAGCTTGTCACCACTTCACAGACTTTGCGCTGCGACAAAGGCCACATAGATAATATTTCTATCTGTGGGCAACGGTTCCTTCACGACCTTGTCCTTGCTATGCCATTCAACGTGATTCAAATAACGTCTACGCAAGTGGTCGTGAAGTGTTTAATATCAAAATGTAAAATGATACTTGTTTAAGTCTACGATAAGTGCGTAGTGCCTTAAATTTTGCTGTGAAGCCAACCTTACCAGGTAAAGCAAATGAACGTTTAATCATTTACTTATTTGGTACACATAGATATCTGATATTCTCCATTATTAACCATTAATTTAAAGTTTTTGTATGGAAAACCTTTTGTAAGAAATATTGTAGTCATTGTCATTAGATATGTTTAAATCAGTTGATAGCCTATCAACAGTAATAATCCAAAGTTCAACTAGACAATAGCCTAAATTTCATTGTCATAGTTTAGACTAAATTTGTTCATTGTTTCTGTGGCCTACCAAACATAAAATCAATTTAAGTGCCGATCATATTTTAAATAAGGCCATTGTTTTTTTAGAACTATAAATTAGTTAGTTTTTAAGCCTTAAGAACTATAGTAATTTAAAGCCTGATTAATTAAAGTGTAACGCCATGCTTGATTTGTACCATCTGTAACCAAATGTAACTTGCAAACTAAACTTTGCAGCTGTGTAACCAATCATGTTCTATATTGCTTTTGCAAGGTAATATCAGCAAAAATAATGCTTACTTGTTTTTCTTTTTTAGTTCTACTGGTCCAAGTATACCATCAATGTCAGCCTTTTCAAGTAGAGCACCTCTCTAATTACAAGTAGATTTCAATTTAATTCTTCACATCAGTTGTTGCAATTCTGTTTCAACGCTGCTCTACAGAATGTGATAACAAGTGCTGTGTAAACTAGTTTAAGTTTAAATTTGGTATAAAATTATATTACCATCGTCAATAACACCGTGACCTAGGTCAAACAATAATAAAACAAATAATACAGGCTTAAGAACTGGTTTTACAATCTCGAAAATTATTTAAAATTTTTTTAAGGCTAAATAATATTGTAACATTTATTTATGTGTTTATCCTTTTTTATCGGGAGGCGTGCTAGCAATTTTTCGTATATCCAGGCCCCTAGGGCCTCATCCTAAATTTTCTTTTGTGACGTCATACCTATAATAATATATAATAAATATCCACATTATTTATTTTTTTTTATTTTTTTTTTTACTTCAGGATTTTTTTTGTCTTTGTAGATATTAATATCTACCATGGAAAGTTGGCCAACAAGGTATATACCTACATAGGCATTTGTATTTAAAATTTAAGGTTTCTTATATTGTATGTATTTTAGGCAAACTGTGTGTTTTAGTAACAGATATGTTACTACTGATATGTCATGTTTTTGTATTATCGTATAAATCTGTAAACTCTAACTAACTTTAATTAAATAAAAGGGTGGGTTTTTCTTTATTTTCTTTTAGAGAAGGTTTTCTTTAAATAAAAATTTGTAACTTTTAACTAAGGGCGTATCAATTTTCTTTTTATATATTAAGGGCATATAACTTTTTTTTTTATTTTCTTAATAAATAGTTGTTTATTACAGGATAAAATTGAATATTTTTGGTCTTTGCCTGTGAATGGTCAAGACAGATTTCTAGGTTTCGCCAACTAAGGTAAGCAGAGTTTCATAAATTTGGCTCATTTCATCATAAATTTGTTTTTAATACATGTGCAGTATTTATGTGGCCCCAGTACACTTCCAAAATTTTGTAGACTGGCACAAATAATATAAAGCTAAAATGTCAAGGCGTTTCAATGCAAGAATTTGAAAAAAATCTATTTACTTTCCTCGTTTCAAAATGGCTGCTATTTCAACTTTTTAACGGATCTTATCTCAAAAATCATAAATTTTACACGAAAATCACAATGGATAATAAAGTTAAAGTTTATTGGCAAACACAAACAGTTTTTTTCCTTTTTCTGTTGGTAAAAAATAACCATGTTTTGAACAAAACCCCGAAAAGTTCTTGTTAGTACTTGTTTAAAACACACAAATTATTATTAATTAATTAATTTTTCTTAGTAAAGTCGTTAATAGTTAAGTACAATACCGTTTATTTACCGCCAATGACCTTATTTTCCCCCCTCTTATAAAAAACTTTCTCACCAACGTAATCTTCCCCACCTTTAAAAAAATCAATAGAACAATCGCCTTCCGCACTAATAACAACATTAAAAAAATACTCCACCCCCAAACCCACGACTGTTGGAAGATGAAATAATACAAAATAACCTGTGATTTTGCTGGGGCAAAATATACATAGGCCAAACTGGAAGAGAGTTTTTAAGAAAACCTGTCAAATAGACTGTTTCGGGTAACAAGTCCAAGTACGCTCGACACCATGAAATCAGTTACATGGACATTGAAAGTAACTTTAAACCGATACAAACTTGAAATAACACTAAATTCATGAACGCTGTGGAAGTATTTGAAATTTATAAGGCATTTACATTAAATTTCGACTCGAACACCTTATACGACACAGCGATAAGGATACAGAAATCCGATGAAAATTCTAGTTTTTAGTGGGTGTAGACAACCGACCGACAGTCGACGAACAGTAGTCATAAGGTGAGCACTGTGTTGCTTTTTTTATATATGTACGTTTTCATCTTAATGTTTATACAATCACTACTCAACGAGGGATTCTTCTGATGATGGTATAGACATCTCGAAACAGCTTCAAAAAAAGGGTAAAAAGAGGTCACTGACGGATGAGTAAAAGGTTTTATTTTTATTATAAACAATATTAGCCTAGATCTATAATATTTTCTTGTTCATCCAATCTTTTTATACGACATGATAAATACCCGATATCAAAGAAACAAACTGAAGTTTAAACTCAAGGTTTTCATGCGCAGGTAATTTCAAAATTATATTTTCCTTCACATTTGGAATTCAATTTATAAATAAATTCTTGATCGGAGAGACAATTGTCGTTTCCCCTTTTCTCTGTAAATAAAGAATCAATGAAGTAGAAAAAAATCAGGATTTAGTGAAGTATGAACTGGACCAAGGCTGGCGAGGCAGATATAAGTATAAAACCAAAGTCCTTGACCGTTATTTAGCCTCCTTCACTAAATAAATATTTGTTACTTATAATTCTTATTTAGTATCAGAGCTAATTTACACTAGAACAGTGGCCTACATTATTGAAGGTTACTATATTGAATTAGCCTAAACTAATTAATATTATTTAGACTATTAAGATTCCTTGAAAACCCAAGTGCAGATTAATTTGGTACACATAAAAAATATAGCTTTAAAATATTAAGTTAAATGTGTTATAGAACGAATGTTACTTGTTCTGAGGTTTAAAAGTCGTTGGAAGTGAATATTATTTTACAATTTGTTTTGTTTACTTTGTTCTTCATGTTTATGTCTACATACAAGAAACTGTATCTAGCTGGGTATATGTCGTTAGGGATTTTCAACATGGTAAATGTACAGAGCCTACAACCAAACAATTACTCAAAGACCTGAAGTAAATTTTAAAAAAACCAAAAGATCATACATTTTAATTATAGGCCTGCTTAAATTAACGAGTTTAACCCCAAATATTTTAAATACAGTCATTTAGGCAAAACTATAGTTTGAATGTTTAATGAAATTCAAAGTTTTCACCGACAGTAGGCCTATATTTATAAATTAAGAAGAGCTCAAAATTATGATCCATTAAAATAGAATAATTCAGTCCTCTAGGTCTGTTGAATAAAAAATAAGCATAAGCTTTTAGCATTTAGTCTTAGCTTTAGCTTTCACTATTAAGTCAAAGCTTTTAGTCTTAGCACACTTGGTTAAAGTGAGGTGAATAAGGTGAGCTAAGGCTAGTTATCAAAAGCTGGACAATTTTAGCCAAAGCTTAAAATCTGTCACATGTTGTTTCAAACAATTTAAAACAGCTGTTGTAGTTTGAGAATTTATGTTATTAGAACTCATTAAATAGGCTAGTACAAAATGTATAACTCTGCCGATGAAGAAAATATCACAAAAAACGAAAGTTTAAATAAAAAAGAAAGGTTTTTTTAAAGTTTATTGGTTTGACTTGCTTTTTTATTACATTTGTGTACAAAATCACTAGTTGGATTTGATGATGTAGGCCTACCCTTACTTGTTCCCTTACCTAAACCCAGATAATAATAATAATAAACTCTTGCTATTATTATCTCTGCCTATTATAAACTTAACCTGTCAAAGCTTCAGCATATTAAGCAAACTATGATGAAATCTAATGAACAATCAGGAATTACATCGTTAGAAATTCGTCATAAACAAACAAAAAAGGAAGGCATGTTAAAGAAGAAAGGCAGAGAAACAAAATACTTAACCATAAATCAACTTCAACGGAATTTGATTTTGGATCAGTTAAAACTAACAAAGCAGCAAATTTATCAATCAGAAAATTAACAATAATTGAATTTCTGCGCAAAAAATGCAGTTCCAATTAATTGTAGAAATTAACTCGGACGAATTTTCACTTCTGTATAATAAATAAATAAAGTAACTTTAAATTAAAATAAAACAAATTTAGGCCTATGTGTGTTAATTCTTCCCAATTTGGATATTTTATTCTAATACTTTTTAGTATGAACTCACATAAGTGTTATTCTATACCCTATGGTTTTTTGTTCGAATTGGCATAAATGCATCCATTTAAATGTCAAGGTAACAACTTTAAGTCACCAGGAATGCACACTGAAATATATTCAAGCTTGCACTAAATATTTTTAGCTTTACTACATTTTATTCACTTTATTTTAAGCTTTAGCTAGGAAAATTAGTCAAAGCCTAAAATTATTAGACAAAACTTTTAGTACTAGCTATTGCTTATTTTTATTCACACTATTTTAAGTAATGACTTAAAATTTTAAGTTATAGCTTTTACTTATTTTTTACTCAACAGACCGATTAGCCCAAGATAGTGATAGTTTAAAATATAGTTTTATGTTTGCAGGCCTTCGTTGTGTTTTAGGCTGTCAACAATGAAGTGCAGTAAACCAAAATTATTAATGCATACATTAGAACGATTTCTAACCTACTATCTAACCTACTAGATAGTATTCTAAATACTATCTTTTAATTGCTTTTTATTTCATATTAATAGATCAAATGATTAAGAAGTTATTAATATTATAGTGAAGAAATTAATAATCGAATATATTTATATGTTATACGAAGATGTAAAAATGTTTCCGAAGTTAAACGAATAGCTATCTCTTCTTTAAATTTGTATAAACAAAATATGTCGATGATAAAAGGTTGTCTTTATATACAGTTTATAACCTCAAAGCAAATATTATAATGTATATTAATGTATATTACAGCATACATTAGCTATATAACTCATATTAAAAAAAAACAACTTCACAAGAAATTATAACTATTGAAGTTGTAAACATAACCCCAAACTATAATCTACACTTGGTTTACAGATGATGGGTGATATCAGCTGTTATATTATATATTACTCACTTACGTACGTACGGACGACGTACACTCGCTTTTATAGGAGTTGATGACCATGGTCATGCGCTATACTATTTTTTCCCCTCACAGTCGTTGGCTACATTTGGAGTTGATTAAGGCAAACAAAAATTAATGTCATCGTGGAATTCAGTTTGACTGTTGGGTCATAGATTAAAAATAACAGTTGGAATTAATAGCAACTTAGTTTATAAATAAAATTCCAACTTAGTTTAGCAAAATAAACTTAGTTTATTTTTTAAGTCTCCGATTATAATATTATTTTATTGTTCTGATGTACCTAGTGTGTACATTATTTCGTTACATTGGTAAATATAATAATGAGCTGTATACTTAACTAGGGGCTCTGCCCCTGGACGCTTCGCGTCCCAACCCCACCTCGGCCTTCGGCCTCAATGGCTGCTTCGCTTCGCTCTCAGTTGGAAAATTCGCTTAAGAATCTCGTTAATCTTTGGCTCGTTTGTACATAGGTGACCGAGCATAAATCAGCTGTTTTATTTGGCAGGGGACTCAAACTCATTAAACATTATCTCCATAAGATTAACATGGGAAATTTGAAGGATTGTGTGCCGGAGCTCCTTCTCGGGTGAATAGCGGCTGAACGGATGATTGGATCTTAAATTTGATGCAAAATCGTTAGTCTGAAATAAAATTTTCGTTTGTTTGAAATTAAATTTTCTACAACTTTTGTATTTAACATTTTTTTCTTTCTCTTACCGTTTTCTTACAAAACGCGCTCAAAGTGGAAAAATTAAAAAATTGAAAAAATCTTTCCCGCCCAAAAGGTGCTTCCAAAATTAAAAAATGTTTACTTCTGGCAATTTTTCCAAAAGTTTCTCGTCGAGAGCTTTAATTCAAGTATAAGGTTGAGGGGGGTCAGATTATGGAAAGTGCCTAATAATTAATGTCAATGAATCAGTGTTACCGTCTAGCTTTATATAAGTAGATATAGTGTAAGGGTTATATTTATGGTTTTTTAATCAAAAAGTATACAACACCTAATTCTAGTCTTAACAAATTTCGTGTCGTGAAATGCTTTGCTTGAATACATTACATATTTAAACAATTTACTGTTTAAGAAAAAAAATTAAAATAGCTAACTTACCTATCAGGGAGACCTTATCAGTTTCCAGTGAGAAAATGAAGGAACATGTCCTCATTGAGAATTATCTTAGAATAGTTTAGAAGATGTCCTGACGAGGTCATTTCTAAAGTAATAGGTTATGATAAATGCCCACTTCATAATTGATATTTATATATGAAATAATATAAGATCGAAATTAAATAAATACAATTTGTGTTCTAAGTAATAAATCTGTAAATAAACAATGATTGTGGAATTATCAGTACTCAATACCAAGACTAATTTAGTTTAAAGACTTTCCTTGGCAGAGAAAGATTTCACTTTGACGTACCGTGAGAAAGTCCATGTGTATTTGTTCAGGTTTCATGAAACTTCTTTTTCTGATTTTACTTTTATCGCGTGACTGTAAGTAAATAGTATTTGAAGTGTGAAATTACAAAACAATACAATCTGAGCGTAAACTTTTAATGCAGTTAGGCTGCGGTATTTCTAAAAGAAGAATGGATTTTAACATTTTAATAGTACATTGGATGGAATTTAATTACACTCCAAATATTAGAGAATTTGCATTTGGAAAAAAATGTTACCTCTCGTTATGGGTTATTGCAATCAGTTATTGCAGTTGTTATTGAATTAACAATAAAGTTATTTAGAAAACAAATATTTTGTCTTAAATTGTAACCTTGGTTCTTAAAAAGTACGAATTATCTAAACTAAAAATAATCAATATGCATATTATGTAATTGAAGACTTGATCATGCCAGTTAACATTTTTAGCTGTATACTATCTAAAATTCTGGAATATAAAATGAAAGAGACTAACACAAGTAAAATAACAAAGTAAAATGGAGAAAAAACTACTTAAAACTTTTCTCTCTGAAAAAGAATTAGTTTGCGATCTTGTAGTCATGCTCTGTGGTGATATCTAAAACACGTTTAGCCTTATATACAGAAAATGAATGTTTTGATTAATCAATATACACAGTAAATGTAAGCGTGGTTTGTCTGATAGGACCGCTATAACTCCGAAACCCACCGCAGCAGCCCCATGGGAGTTATATGGTATTGTAGCCCTCATGATGAAGTTTCGGTTTGGAACTGCAGGGGTTGGGTTCAGAGATATGGATGTGGGTGTCAAATAAGCGCATCACACCAATCAACTCCGTGAAGTCGGTGAAGCACCTGGTAATCGAGTCCCGAAATGGCCTAGACTGACCTGAATGTTCCCAGCATGTTGGAAAATGTTCCAGAAAGTTATAGCATTTTCCAAAAGGTCCGACAATGTTTTAGAATGTTCCATACGGTTCTGCATCATCGAAGTACATCCTGTTCCGGAATGTTCTAGAAAGTTCTAGAATGTGAAATCAGAAACGGCCTATAAAGCTAAAGACCTAAATCTCGGTACATATTACCCTTAAGTTATGTACAGGACATACAAATATTTGCCTTCCGATTATTTGCGTCTAAGTTGTAAATTATTGTTGATATAAAATATTTTATGTGACATAGACGTGAAATGCACAAACTGGAGGAAATCATTGTTTTTGCGCTTAATGGCATAGCTGATCATGTATGGAACCCTCGAGGGGAAACATAGATTGATTTGGACGGAGCACACAGTATATGTTTTTGGTCCAGTGAACACTCAATATTTACTCGAAGTTTCTTTCATTCGTCTAAACACATCTGGTAGCGAAGCCGCAGGGACGCCTGGTAGTACATAATATATTTAGACTTACATAATTTACAATAGTGCAAATTTAATACTAAACCCACATTTGTGGTAACTCTGTACGTGAAATATAACCAACAAATAGTTAATAGTTACACGACTATTACAGGCCCACCAAGCATTACTTTACAAGAGTTAGGATAATAATACAAGACATAAAATCAATACAGATAAGTAAGCCGACAAGTAAGTTCGTTATAGTGAAAAAGCTAAGATTATTTGAATTGTATCTTTCCTGAAGAAAGGATAATCTTGAACGGATTTTGTCTCCCTTGGTCGTAGGATTTGTTCCATGAGATTAGATTCTGTGGACGTAGCAGAACAGTGTATCAGATCGAGCACCAAGTTTACTGAAATAAACGTTTATAAATAAACAGTTTTAGGTATGTAGGGTTGGGTGAAAAAACTTAAAGAGTAAATACATAAAATAAGTCTTTTTAGTTGCAATTACACAATTTACCTGGTTTAATTTAATAAGTAATTATTACAATACTTGCTACTGTACAAGGCTTTGTCAGTTTTACAATAATACTGTTTCAAGCTTTTTTTTTTAGGAAATCATCATCTTGACAAAACTAACATTTTATGATTGAAGAATAAGTTAGGATTTTAATTTTAAATAAATTACAAATAAAAAACGTACACCGAGACCATTATTTGCACCTAGAATATTAAATTTTGCTTTACGTGCCAATGATTTACCACGCAGATCTCAAAAAATATTAGCCGATGCATCTCATGTAATTGTTTTTATCAATTTTAATGAATTACTAGACTTATTATAGTGTAATAAACGACATTGAATTAAGCCTTAATTATTCTACT